>JARWLC010000008.1:46692016-46902016 GCA_033318265.1 Phyllotis vaccarum | reverse complement strand
TATCTTCCTGTTAATGCAGGTGTTTCATGGGCCCTATAAGGATAATCTTATCTTATGGAATAATTTAAAATAATTGACACAAAATAGGTTTTATTAAATCCTAAAACTCCCAAGATCCCATGAATATTTATATGCACCTATGTTTGCATATAAATAATATATGACTTATATTCCTAGAAAATTTCTTAGGCATGTAAGCATTGGCACATAATTTTTATTTTCTATTGGAAACATAGGTGGTCTATTAGAAAGCTCTGCATGAACACTCTTATGACTGTTCCTTGCCAGTGATGCACACACACACACATATATATATATATTTTACTGAAGATAGATTATTTTCTCATACAATGTATGCTGGTTATAGTTTCCTCTCCCTCCTCTCCTCCCAGTTGTTCTCTATTTCCTGCCCTTCCGAATCCACTTTCTCTCTGTCATTAGAAAAGAACAGGATTCTAAGAAATAGCCACCAAACATGACAAACAATTATAATATTACAGAACAAAAACTACTAAATTGATGTTGGATATAGCAATAGAACATGTATTGGGATGTATCCTAAGAGCAGGTGTTACAGTAAGTTTTCTTGGCCCAGAGTGGCCAGAGGTCTGGACCCACAGTCCTGTAGCCCCAGACCCCTTAGCATCTCACCACTGCTCAGGCCCCCCAAAATGGTTCACACGCTTATATTAAGTTCATGCTGTTTGGCCTACGGCTTAGGCACATTGTTAGCTATCTCCTTCATGTTAACTCAACCCATTCTCATTAATCTGTCATGGCCCATGGCTAACCTGTGCTCCTTACATGTTTCTTCTTGGGCAGCTGGCTCTGTCTGTCCAACTCCGCCCTGCTTCTCCTACCTATGCTGTGATTTCCCCTTCTACAATTTCTATGGTTCCTGTCATGGGCCAAAACAGCTCCTTTATTTAATGATTGATATTCATAGCATACAGAAAGACATTCCCACGTCATGCAGGCACTAAAGTCAGAAACCCACTCATTCTCATTTTCAGAAATCCCAAACAATACTAACCTAAAAGTTAATATATACACACACATATGTGTGTATTCTCTCTCTCTCTCTCTCTCTCTCTCTCTCTCTCTCTCTCTCTCTCTCTCTCTCTCTCTCTCTCACACACACACACACACACACACACACACACACACACACACACACACTTATGCATGCATAGGAATTGGTGAAGGCCAGAGTAGGCCCTATACTTTCTGCTTTGTGAGATCATTTGTGCCTTCCCTAGTTATTATTCTTCTAGTGTTCTCCATACACTTCGTACACTTTGAATCTTACAGTCTTCTTGCCTCTTCTTCCATTGGTTTAAGCATTCAGTTAAAATTTTTCTTTTAATAAATCTGGCAATAAAGATGGCGATTTTCAGATGAAAATTCTAGGGAAACAATTAGGTCATGAAGGACTTTCACAAAGAAAAGGCAGAATTGCTTGCAAGCATTAACAGGAAGGACTTCTGAATTGCACTTTTCTCTTGCATTTGTATAGTGACCAGTGTCCATGGCCTTCCAGCAACATGGCAAGTCTGCCTTTATTTGCAGTTTTCTGTTACACAAGATCTTGGGAATAAGATATTGAAGTCATAAAATTCTGTAATTCCATCTCCTTCTGAACAGAAAGTCACCCTCACCTTCTTGATATAGACCAAGGAGGCACATGCCACCCTGTGGTTCAGGAGATCACAGCTCCAAGTTATGAGCTCTGGGTGTTTGTCTAATGGCTATGTTCATTCTTCCACTAATATTATAAACTGCTGCTACACCAGTGCTAGGAAGTTAAGGCAGCCTTCTAGAGACCTGCTATTTGAATGTAAAAAGTATTATCAGTTCAGAGGCATGCGATGAAGATGTTCAGAAGCAAATTACACATGATCTCTATATATATCCATCTGTGATAGATCACTGAATTCATATCATGCTTTTGACCTCATTTACCTGTACAGGAAATAATGCAGAATAAGTTGAAAACCAATTCTTCTTGGTATTTGTTCCAAGCTTCAAGGAGTTCTAGCATGCTCATCTGTCATTTATTTTCAATCTACTCTAGTCTGTATTGGACAGTGTCCATGTGCTTTTATTATTTCCTTATAATGGTGACACATGCCATTCTTCCTTTGTCTTTCTCTTCCTCCTTTGCTTCCTAAGGAAGCCTGCACAATGAAGAGGGTCATAGCACATATTCCCCCAACATCCTTTATGTTCTGTTATTAAAAGGTAGTTTTTTAGTAATAGAGCATTCAAAAAGTAGTCAGAACCAATCTAGTATCTAATATTAAAAAACCAAAAATCAACTATGTGTCTTAGTTAGAGTTTCTATTGCCACAAGAAACAACATGACCATAAAGCAAGTTATGGAGGAAATGAGATTTTGGCTTATACTTCCATATTGCTGTTCATTATTGAAGGAAGTCACGACAGGAATTAAAAAAGGGCAGAATGCTGAGGACAGAAGTTGATGCAGAGGGTATAGATGAGTGCTGTTTGCTGGACTGCTTCACAGGACTTGCTTTCCCTGCTCATTTAGAACCCAGGACACCAGCCTAGGAGTGGTACCACCCACAGTGGGCTGGGCCCTCTCACACTGATCACTAATTGAGAAAATGCCTTGCAGTGAATCTCATGGACACATCTCCTCAACTGAGGCACCTTCCTCTTTGATAACTCTAATGTTTCTCAGTATGACACCATAAACCAGCCAGTACACTGTGGTATATAGCTAATTGCTTATGGTGAATAGAAGAATTGGAAATAACCAAGCATGATGACATGATGAATTGAATTCTTCTTCTTCCTCCTCTTCTTCTTTCTTTCTTTTTTACATTTTTTTACTTTTTCATTCATTTTATGTACCAACCACAGTTTCTACTTCGTTCTCTTTTTATGTTCCCTCTCTCCACCTCCCATCTATCTCCACCCCCATCCACTCCTCCTCTATTGAGAAAGGGGGAGGCCTCCTATGGAAGTCAGCAAAGCATGGCATAATCGAAACAACTAGGACACCAGAGTTTGAAGTGCAAGTTGATCCCATGGTTTCAAATGTCATCATAGGCAATGGGGACCTTGCCTTTAAGAAGAAAATAACACACAACTAGCTAAGATATTTTGAATGATATTAATGACAGATAACAAAACCTCACCAGAATGAGGAGATAAGCACATAAAATAATTTCATGTTTGTGCTTAGATACTGAGCCTTAACTTAGTTATTAATATACATAGAAATGTTTATAAGATTAGCAGATGATGGAAGCAGGCAGTACTTCACTTTGCTGTTAGAAACACAACATGATTCAATAATTGAAATATGATTTGCAGAATTAGTCACAGTAATTGAGTAAAGAGAAAGAAAGATACGTGGTTCTTTTAAATATTGTTTCCAAGGCCTCGCAAAATTCTTGTGGCCTTTTCTGTACCGTGTCTAGGGGTTGGATATTGAGGTTTGGCTCTGCCGGGCGCTAGGCTTGGCCTTAATGATGCCACCTCATCCTCTGCCACAGCAGCTCTGCATAGTTGGCAATGTCAGCAGCACCATTCACCTAAGTAGACCCGAGGAATTATGAACTGAGAGCTGTGGTTTTATCTTCAGATGTCTACCTTCAAAATATACATTTCCCATTCATTTCCTATTACCAAGTACTTGCTTACATTGTTTTCCCTTCCAATGATGTCATATTCTTTCCAAATAATTACTATGCACAAATTCTTACAGAAAACTGCGCTTTCTTCATTACATTCTAAACAAAGAAAACCACAAAAAATATCCTTGATGTTGGATGTTTTAACATTTTGTACATCTGTGATAGACTTACAAACGACTGGTACAGTGAAAATTTTTTGTTTTTTAATGTTTTAGCCTGTCTTATTTTTTAGCAGATCCACTGTAGTGTATAAGTATTTGTATTATAAAATTTGAAATTGAGCCATGTAGACATTTAAGTGTGCCCTGTCAAGCTCGATCGAGGAGTTCTGTATAGAATCATTGTTTCCTGCAGTTGACAGTCCAGCGCTTTCCTTTCAAATGTGCATTTAATGTGTATCTATTGTTTTGCTGTTATACCTCCCGTGGAGTTTGATATTTAGCGTCCTCTGTGTCACTTCTTTTTAGTGTCAGATTCAGGCTAACCTAGTGCCACACTTGAGGAAGATAGGGGTTTCTGAATGCAAGGACCTGAACACAAACTTCACTTCTCATCTGTAAGTGCTGTGCTTGTGGGACCTGACAAGGTATATGAAAATAAAAAGCCGTGTCCTGCAGGTGTAACATGAAGACCAGCTATGGATTGGATTTTAAATTGCGTCAGTGCCATAAGGGCAAATGTCTTTAGAGAAACAAGCAAAGCATTGGTTCTGAAGGAAATTACATTGCACAGCTCTCTACTGCCGAGGATGTAATGTATAAAAGAAAACACTCATTTCTTCAGTGCTACTGAGGTTCAGTCGGCTTTGTAAGAAGAGTTAGTTAACGCTTAGCAGACAGCTCTTTGTGTTTTCTGATTATTTCATTATCAGAGGCTCATCTGTCCCAAATCAGTGAGTGCCCTTCCTCTGAAGTACAACTTGAGATGAACATCTGGGGGCAGTGTCTGTTTTTGGAGACTTTTGACTTCTGTTACAGCAGGAAATGCTACAGGTTCCTGGGTAAATATCTGGGATGCTTCTAACTATCCCATAATGCACAGGACAGGCCCCCACAACCAAAGTGTCTGTAGTGGATAAATAATGTTTAAATGTATCTTTACTTTTGTGTTTGAGACGTGGGAGAAAAAGAGACATCAGATAAATTTGTCTTGATTCCCACTGCTCTGTTCTATGTAGTATATACCATTGTAGCATGCTCTCATGCTGTGGAAGTTATAAAGCTCATGCACTTGGTGAGAATGGCTGATGCATTTGAAGTAAATTCTAAAGTCTATAGCCATTTACCTTGTCTTTTTAATCATATCTTCTGCTTAAATTTTATTGATATGTTATGATGATATATTTTTCTTGTTGGAAGCAAATGATAAAAAGTCACAAATCAGTCTTCACTTGTTATAGCAAAATCCCTAAGACAGGTCAGTCTGGTATTGCTAATGTTGAACTTTTATCAGCAAATCTCTAGAAGATATTCTCTAATCCTCTCCCAACAAAAGAGGCTGATTACAGGAGACTATTGGAATACAGCTGTGTTATCATATGTGCACATAGGACTCACTTGCCTGTTGTACTGGGCTTACAAAGCTGAATTCTTGTATATTCATGATAATGGCTAATATATTTTTAATGAACAATCATCTGCCAGACACTATGATGATGATAAACACTTTTGAACAAGAAATGATATAAACATCCCTTCTGCAATTCATCTGAACTTCCATTCTCAGTTCATTGTGGATCTGGGTTCTCCAACTGAGTTCCTGCCCATGATGTCACTGCTCCCTCATCGTCTGATTGGAGTGCATTAGCTTCAAATAGAGTTGTGGACACTAAATCTGGTTTGCCCATTTTCCAACCTCAGGGTTTTACTTCATACTCAGTTGGTTTTACTTTTTCTCCCCATTTCCAGGAGGACTATTTGATGCTTTCATTAGTTCGCTAGAGTATATCCCGGACTTTACACTTTATGCATGTGATTTTTTTCCTACTGTTTCTTGCTGAGCAACTTCTTCTGAATTCTTATCTACCACCGAGTCTCATGAAGTCCCCGTGTCCCTACCAAGAACTTAACAGGCTAAGTAAGCTGTAGAGACCCTTTTACAGTGTCCTCCACAGAGATACTGTGAAAGCCTTTTGTAACTAACAAGTCTATAATTTTGTTAGGTTGCCAAGTTTCCAAAATGAGATAATTTTTCCTTACTTGCTTTACATTTTTAATATTAGAAACTTTCTTGCCTGTAATCAGTGTCAGTGACAACAAGAGAATTTTCATGAAGTCACTGATCCGTGGAAATGAACAGAGTCTGGAGGAGCAATGATATAAGCATCTACACATAAGCACTATATCCCACCCATAAAGTCGTGTCCTCTGGAGATGTAACAGTTAGGATATTAAAAGATTTGTACTCTGGGAATAAACAGAGATGCTATGATGTGATAAATGTGAAAAATTCATTTCTCACTTGTGGAGGAAGGTCCTGAAGATTTGTGTTAATGATGTGAAGAAGCATGTTCAGGGCTTTCAGTTTCTCTGCATGTTCACAGAAATATGGGGGATATAAGAAGTGAGATACATGTACATGGTTATCAAATACCCCATGTTTTCTTGCTCTGTTAGTGCAGCTTGCCTAGGAACAAAGCCATTTCAAAAGCAATGGGCATATATAGCATCCATACCTTAAATTCTTCAATAAGAGAGGAAGTCCTTAGAAGAATGTTTCCTAGTAGAAATGGGTGTTAATAAAGACATGAGCCTGATCACCTTGTAATATTAAGCAGTAATGAGTTTCTCAGAATGAAATACCCAGAGTGACTGATGATATGTTAAAAGAACATAAGACACCACTAAGTCATCTCCAGAGACCAAATCTGGAGTAGTTTCAAGAAAAAAAATAAAATGCGTTACTTAGGTTTTCACTACTGTGAGAGAATAATGGGGAACATGAATATTAACTTAAAGTAGGAAATATTTATTTTGACTCCCACATTCAGGGGTGTTGACACTTGATCAGGTGTTGTACAAGGAAAAAACACTCAACAAATCAGAGTAGGGAACATCACAGATATAAGCCAGGATAAAGGGGAATATTACAGGAAGGTCCAAAATACAAAAGAAAGGCTCCAGAGTCTACTGAGGTATAAATTAATATGCTAATGTCCTGGGGAGGAGACTTGCAAATAACTTCTGTTTCTACACCGATGAGGAGGAAAAAGATGAAACATAACTCCTTACTTTTCATGATGACTTCCTTCCAAGGAGTGTGGTATGTAAAGGGTGAGTAAAAGCAACTTTAAGGTGACAAAGCTGACAGGTGCGCTCTTAAGTAATGATAAACCATGTAGATAGCATGTAATTTTGTTAAATTTGAAAAAAAAAATCACCCTTGTCCTGCTCTGTGACTTCCTTCAATATGTTACCTTCTGGTGACTGAACACAGCATCAAGCAACTGTCAGCTGAAGGCTATTCTACAAAACAGTATATCAACATTCAGCTTATCAAATACAAAGGAAAGCAGAGAAAGTGCTAGAATCTACAGACCCCGAGTCTAGGTAACAATGAGGACTCAGTGGGGAGACACTCAGATTGCCCTCAGAAGGGGAAATAGAAGAGATTTCATGGCTAGGCTGGGGTAGTTCCAGAGGGGAACATGAGGGATGATCAGGTGGGGGAGAAGAAGAGCACTGAAAGAGAGGCCTGGAAACCGGGTGGAGGGGGAAGGTTATTTCAAGGTGAGGTAGAAAGCTGGTGCAAGGAAACTCCCGGGAATCTATAAAGATGACCCCAGCGGAGACTCCAAGCAGTAGAGGATACATATCCTGACGGACATCTCTTGTGAACAGAAAAGACATCCAATGGAGGGAGTGGGACACCAATCCAGCTACAGAACTTTTGACCTAAGGTCTATTCTGATTATGGGATGTGCTGGGGTTAAGATGGTACAGAAATTGTGGGCGTGACTGTTCTAGCCTCAGACCTATGCCAGGAGAATGAGCTCATCCCTGAAACTACCTGGAGTTCCAGGATTCAGAGGCTGGATGACCCAGAGACTTAGAATAGAATCAAACACACGAGGAGGGAAAAAAAAATCTCAGGGTAATGATGCCTAATGATATTCTGCTATTCTTATAAATTGGTGCCTAGCCTAATAGTCATCAGAGAGGCTTCATGTAGTAACCATTGGAAACAGATGCAGAGACCCACAGCCAAACATTAGGTAGAGCTCAGGAAATCCTGGTGAAGAGAGGGAGGAATGATTGTAAAAGCTAGGGTGATGAAGGACATCACAAGAAAGCCCACAGAATCAATTAACTTTGGCTCATAGAAGCTCACAGAGACTATATAGAGAACCGGGGAAGCTCTGCATTTAGGTTACCGAAGCCTTACAGTGGAGCAAGGGCTGTCTCCGACTCTTTGGCTGGCTTTTGGGACACTATTTCTTTTTTTTGGAGTTGCCTCGCCCAGCCTTAACACAAGGGGAAGTGCTCAGTCTCACTGTGCTGCCATGGTTTGTTAATGTCCATGAGGTAGAGGAGAGGATGGGGATGAGGCAGAGGGGAGCTGGAGAAGGAATTGGCAGGAGCAAGAGAAAGATAGGGAAACTGTGGTTGGAATGTAAACAAGTATTTTTTTTTTTAAAAAAAAAGCCTTTAAATTTAATGACCATCCTCGATGAAGTCCTGAAACACAGAAAGGACACTCAGGCAGTCTGAATCAAATGTGGAGTTCATTTCACAGTAATGTATCGATGTTGTTCATTCATTGTGAAAAATGTACCAGGTTCTGGAAGATGTTTTTTTATAGAAGAAAATAGTATGTAGGGTTCAGCCTTCTGAATTTAAAAAGATACATTGTTTATATTTTACCTAAAATAGTTTGTCATGAGCACATTTATACTTTAACAAATGGGCTTTTGTTTCCTACTTATACACACGGTACACCCCATCAGATATTTACTTTCTATTGGAATTTTTTAAAAACATTTACTCTTGTATGATGAGTGCATCTTTCATACTTAGCACTGTTGTCATAAGAAAGGCCTTTCACAAGTTTCTGTGCAGGCTGCTGGAGAAGAAAATCATTAATTGTCTCAGATAGCAGGAATTTTACATCTTACAGTCCTAACCTCCTGGCAAGTTGCACCCACTGACAAACTGGTTATGGGATAATCAATGAGTTTCTTAATTTGGTATGAGGCCTGCCACACAGGAAGAATTTTATGCCTTGTACTATAAACTGATCAAATGTCCATTTCTGGAGTAATCATAGGTCACAGGAGGGGAAACCTATTCTTATTGTTTTGCTACATTATCATATAGGCAAACTACATTCTTAATACTTATGCTTGCACAGGTATTTATAAATATAACTCAACTTTCATTTTGAAAGCTTCATTATATAGCAGATAGTTGTAGATACTAATATAACTGGTCCCAGTGCTGAGTATAAATAACATGAAATGCTCACCTATGTATGAGTCACTTCTGTCAACCTCCACCTCTGGTTCAAGGAAATTCACAGAAGAGGGGGAACAAAAGAGATGAGACCCAGTGGATTGGAGGCAGACCTATGAAATGCTAATTTGTGGACAAGACATGGCTTTTGTACACAGTAACACACTACAGATGTGATTACCTGCACAAGACCCACAAATGAGCAAGATAGCAAAATAAAAGCATGAATTAAGGAAGTAGCCCTTGGCCCCAAGCCTATCAAAGGAGCTCCTGACAGTTTATGGATGCTTAGAGGGGGAGAATCATTCTCCTTTGTGAATTGGATCATTGGAAACTTACTCATGCCCTGTGATAATTGGAAAGCATTAATTATTATTAATAATAAGAAGTTCTTGAATTTGGGAGGTCATGAGGTGGCCAATCTCAGGAGAGTAGAAGCAAGGTAGAATGAATATATATATATATATATATATATATATATATATATATATATATATATATATATATATATATATATATATGAATGAATCAAATCCCTAGAAAATAAAGTGTATTAAGAAATCAGAACTACATCAAAATTCACATAATACTTTTGGTTGTCCTGTGGTTGCCCTGTGTTCTCTAGATTTCTTTATTTTATTTAGTACAACTTATTAGTCATTGCTAATGGTCACATCATTTATTGATTGATGTGTTCACATTTTAAAGATATTCAACAAATTTGTCAGCCATCAGAGATGGTGGAGACTGGGTGATGGTGGCAGATGGTGGAGACTGGGTGACGGTGGCAGAAGCCTTGGGGAATGTTCCTTTTCAAGTAGTCCCATGAAATCACCACATCTCAGTGTTCAAATCAGAGAACAAGAAAGTTCTGGGCCCTGATGACACCAATTCCCATGTTCTTCAAAGTTGTTTCTAGGACCATAAAAGGATGCTGAAATTGGCAATAAACATACACATTACCTATGGAAAATGTGAAGACCCACCAAAGGTCACTCAGGTAATATAGGGAAAAGCAGGATCCAGTCAGGGTCATGAAGATTCTCTTCCATGCCTCTTGTGACAGCTAAGATAAGGAGCTGAAGTGGTAAATGGGAGACAAACCAGAAAGGCAAATCCACCCTGGCCTCATTATAGTTCATTGGAGGCCTCCAGTTCCGCAATGACCTCTTTTAGTTCTAGACTTCTAAATATATCAGATAATAAGTTTCGTCGTTTGTGGCCATTTTAGTTTTGTTACTTTTTTAAAATTAGCATTTAAACCAACTGTGGGAGATGAGCCTGTGGGGCAGATCAGTAATCCAGCTACCTAGGTGGAGGCAGGAGAATCAGAAAATCAAGACTTTCCTGAGCTGAAAACTGAGGTCAAGACCAGTCTGATAGAAATAGCAAATCCTCCAAAGCAAAGCAAAGCAAAGAAACAACAACAAAGATCCTAATATATGGCCGAGGGTGGAGCTCCATGGCAGCAGTGGGAGTTGCCTGGCAACTTGATAGGGGTCCTAGGTTCAACTTCTAATACAATACAACAGACAGACACAAAAGAAAGAAGCCTTGTAAACATATCTTGAAACTCAACAATAAGAAATCCCAGCACTAGGTTTAAATATGTTTATTTGACTGTAAGTATGTATTTAAGCAGTATATTATGTATTATAGAGTTCATGGGTGTGGTGGTTTGAATGAGAATGACCCCTTTAGGCTAGAAATATTTTAATATGTGGTTTCCAATTAGTGGACTGTTTAGTAAAGGTTGGAGGTGGGCTCTTATCTGAGGAGGGGTATCCCTGGTAGTCAGCTTTGGAATTTCAGAAGGCCATACCATGCTCTGTCTCTCTCTCTGCCTTCTATGTGTAGATTAGATAGATCAAAACCCTCAGCTGTTTCTCTAAAGCCACACCTGTCTGCATACCACCATCATCCCCATCATGATAATTATAGACTAAACGTCTGAAATGTAAGCCCATTCCTCAAACTCAATTTGTCATGGTGTCTGTTCAGAGTAATAGAGGACGTTTGGTTCCAGGTGTATTTGAGATTCTGATTTCTATAAATTTCAAAACTACCTCTATCTCTCTCTCCCGTCTTTCCCTCCCTCCCCCTGTCTCTCTCTGTGTGTGCCTGTACAGTTGTGCAATATGCCTGTGCATCAACTGTGTGTGATGTGTATTTAGTGAGACTTATTACTGAAATATTCACTTGCAATATATCGTATAAAGGATTAATATTTATTGAGGGTTATATAAACACTCATGCTACAAAATGAACCTTAAGAAAATTCCTAGAGATAGGAACTGGCCCACCCTGGGCTGGTGGACCACTCTTTGAGAACACAGGAACTAAACAGGGCAGAACTAGGTGCTTCCTGGCTCCCAATCGATTCGGGCCATGCCCCGTGGGCATCTTGAACTTCGAAACTATGCATCTGGGCTAAGTGATGCCTGAATCCCACTACAGAGACTAATGCCATTTCCAGTTTTTTATTTACTTACTGTGTGTAACTGGCATTTGTGTGTATGTAGGTATTTTATCTACTTGTAGTAAGGACCCAAGTGAAATGTCAGAAACATTGTGAAGTATGGACAAAGATGTGAGCAAAGAGGATAGTCATTCACCTTCCTCCAGTCTACTTCTAACCTTATACTGCTTCAACTGGCTGCTTTTTCTTACATATCCCCAGAGTTTCCTCTTGATAGCTAAAGAAGAACAGTCTTAAGATGACAAGCTTTACCAACAGATAACTTTTATGAAGCTGCACAGCTCATGTATGTTTCTATATCTAGGAAAATTTAGCCTTCTAGGAATATAATCTTATTTACTGTTTTTAAAATTTAGAATGTTTTACTTTTAATACTTAGATTGATATACTCATAATTTGATAGTCTTAACTGGATATCTAATCCTTTCTGTTTCACATATAGTAGGTAAAAATAAAGAATATTAGCAGTTTCACAGAAACACGTGTCCACAGGGCATGTGGTCATGGATGCATTTCATCAATGTAATTGAATCTCTAATGTAAACAATTTTGGTCATGCAAAGTCTTAAGGAAGGATATGAGCTTAAGGGGTAGAGGAAACTGTTGTTTAACTATTCAGTAGGAGAGTTTTTAGAAGAAGCTTCATGTTTGCTACCTTTCTAATAAGAAAATCGATAGCTCACAACATCAGTTTCTTCTAGAGATACATAAAAATACATTTTTCCTGGCTTACAGTATATAGCATCCTACGACTTTTAGAATTGATGATGATAGTGAGGGTGTGTATATATGTGTGTATGACCAAAGACATAGTCATACAGATTCAAGTTAAAGTGTTCACAACAGGTAATGTATGGGAACAACCTTAATAGATAACTAGATGAAGAAAATATAGGCTATATACAATTTAGCTTTCAGTTAATAAAATAAGCAATAAGATCCTGTAATATTCCACAGCAGGGTTGATCTAGATGACATTTTGCTAGGTGAAACAAATTACACGCAAAAAGAAAAGCCATTGTGCTGTCTCACAGGAGTAATATTTTGTAGAAAGGCCATGATATACACAGAGAATCAGAGTGGACACCTTGTATTTGGAGGGGAAAAGCATTGGCTGAAGTTAAAATATATGTCAGCAAATGTTTAACAAGTCTTAATACCTAATGTACAGTGTGAGGAGTATAGCTAAGAGTATCCGTGTTGTGTTTGCTAGATTTGTGGATTTTATTTGCTCTTATTACAAACAGGAATTGTGGGGAAACTCAATCTGCTAATCGGTTTCACTGCAACTAAGTTTGTGTAGTAACATCTTCAGCCTTAAATATGTAGAAGAATTTACTCTTTTAACATAACCTCTGCATAGGATGTTCCTCAGAGGGCATTGTGTTTGGCTATGTGACAGTCCTGGGGAGGACAGATAAAAAGACTCTAAGAATAATGATGCACAACACAAAGGAGCTTGGTGGATCCCACTTAAAGCCCCATCTATTTTTCTTGTGTGCATCTTTGATTTGTTACAAAGCTTTTGAATGTAAAGTTCATGAGGTTTTTCTCTGGCCTTCAGGGAGGAGTGAGTGTCATGATTTTGCTTTTATTCTCCCTAAGCTTAAGCAGTCAGAGCCAGACCTCTTATTAAACATGTAAACCTCAATAGCCTTGATATTTGGGAAATAAATACTGGCAATGCATGAGAGAGTATATCAGGGGAAAAGCGACCCTTTACCATAAATAAATTCACGTTTATTTGTGAATTTCAGGTGCACATATGTGATATCCCTTTTTAAAATTAATGTTATTAATTTTTAAAATCTTTAACACCTTTTTAATTAGTTTTCTTATTGTAGGTATGATTTGGTTTTATAACTTATAGAGTTTGAGTTTCATATAGAAAATGATACATTATTTTCCTAGCATTTTCCCAACATTTTTGGCCACAGAACAGATATTTTTATAACTTTTTACATGAGTACACTGATAATATTTATATTTCTCACCCCTTCTTCCCTCCTACAGCCCCCCCTTGTCCCCACCCCATCATATCTTCCTCTCAAATTCATGTCTTTTTAACACACACACACACACACACACACACACACACACACACACACACACACACACACTCCTTATAGAAACTAGTGTTGCACATGTGTACATAGGTTTAATACTGACTACTTATGCTTGAGGAACCCATTGGAGATGAACTGTGAAGAAAACCAAATCCCAGCTCCCAGCTCTTCATATAGCTCTTCACTTAAATGTAAGTCCTTGTGAACACCGCTTCCCATCCACGCCAGCATTTCAACTACTGTGGTCTTGTACCTTATTGCTGAGAATTCATAGGTGTAACATTCCTGTCATCTCCAAAAGAAACTATCTCACAGCAGTCCTCATTGTCCTCTCTTTCTCAAAAATCTTTTCTTCCCCTTTACTTTTATGTTCCCTGCGCTCTTAGGGTGGAGATTTTGTTATAGTCCTATTTGTACCTAGGCATTCTAAGGTCACATTATCCGCACATTGACCAGTAGTGGATTTTTTTAATAGCCTGGGGAAGAATATGTTTCTTTGTGAGGGGTGGGTGTTGGATTTAATTTAATTTTGTAATGTAGTAGTATTAAGTTCTTCTCTAGTGTTGGAGGCCTCTCTAAACCATGAGTTCTTGGCTGGATTTCTAGTATCAGTCATGAGTTCCCTCCCAGCCATTGATTGAAGCTTTAGTTCAGTCAGATAGCTGTTGACTAGCTTCAAGATGAGTACCATTTTTTCAGCATTGGACCTGTCCCGCTAGGCTTACTGTTATTGTAGCTTGCTAGGTTTGTTGCTTGGTAAGACTTGTGGACTTTCGTTTTCATTATCCTTCATTTTATCTTCTGTTACTGTGGAAGCTAGCCATCAGGGAAGGATCCTCCAGCTATTTTGTGGTGTATAATTAAAGCAACACAGGTCATAACTACTTCCAATTTTCCTACTAAAATGATTGACTTTTTATTTTCTTTACAAAAAAATGCCTCTTTTAAAAGGTAAATTTTTATTGCATATACACTTAAGTAATTAAAAATTTTCACTGTAAAGATCATTTAAATCTGTTTTCCAATATATACATGACATTTTAAAAATCTCAATATCATTAAACATTAATGATTTACTTTAATGGAAATGCTTGAAATGTATAAACCTTGGTATGACTGAATGTTAGTTACTTTTAATTGAAATACTTTTCCTACTACTACCTTAAGGCATTAATATATAAATTACTTACACTGTTTTAGTATATTCACATTTGTGGGATGAAACATTTCGTCCTTTTAATTCACTTGTCCAGCTAATGAGAAACGTGGTTTTTAGGTTCACTTTGTTCATGCATCTTTTTCCAATGTGTAGCTCATAGGTTGCTGTTGTTTGTAAACTGATAGATTTCACTGGCATGGTACCTTAAAGTGTCCATGTGAACGCCACACTGTTGTTCTGTTCTCAGCATGTTTAAAAATTAACAACACTTTCTACTTTGAAACTGTCTGTCAGAGACCTGTCCCATCTGCTGCACACTAATTATGCCTTCTTATTCTATATTTCTGTGTTTATTCTTCATCTGCCTTTACAAGCACCAAATTTTTATCAGTGCCCTGAAATCTGTGTTTATAAATTTATGGGCTTCATTTGCTGTACACAGTAGAGGGTTTTCCTGTTTATTAGTCTGAAAACCTTGCTTCACAAAAGCAGTTTTAGTGCTTGGTGTAATCAATATTTGAGTTGGCAATGCAAGTGTTATGAGAAGGGTAAACTCCTTTAGGACCCATTATCCCTAGCAGCCACGTTCTCAGAGGAATCTCCAGGAATGTTTTTCGTAAATGCTGGGTGATGTATTGCTTGATACCAGTTAGAATTCATGCTGATTAAATTGTAACCGCCACTTTCTCGGTAAAATATAGCTTGGCAGAAGCACCGTTTTGTTTGTGTTCTAAATTGAGTTTGCAACTTTTAACTTGATATCTTCGTATACAACGTTATCATGATTGCCTCGGGTTCTGATGGAATTTTAAGGAGAGTGTGAAACTGTTAAATTTAGTTACACATCCTAAGGGACTTGAAATTACTGTATATGATCAGTTCATTTATTATAACCCCAAAACCCACTTTAAAAAGGAAGATTTAATGCTTATTCTAAAGGTTTTTTCATGAGATTACAAGTATAATTAGTGGCCAGCCTTAGTTATTTAAAGATAGATTTCAGTGTAACAGTAGAAAACCAAGTGGACACAGTGCTATTCTTCACAGACCTACAGAAGTGGGGGGGGGGTTCTCTTGAGCTTTTCACCTTGTGAGAATTTTCATTATCTTCTGTAGCCTTGTTTGCTTCTGCAACATGAACTTTTGTAGAGCCAAGTTGTTCCTCTGTACAATAACGTATCACTTATGGTTACATGAAATAGTAGAATACTCTGGTTACATGAAATCTCCAAGTCAAGGACTTGGGGCTTATGATCACACAGTGTCTGAAAGTACATCCTGAAAAACTCCAAGGAAAGGCATAATCAAAGCTGATGAGAGTTGGCTGGGTATATATGTTCTCAGACATGGGCCTTATCATGGGAATGCAAACCTCAGGGTAATCACATTCCAAGGCATGACTCTGAGCAGGGATGTTGGTGTTATTGAGTAAGTATTCACAAGCATGTGTGCTTGGCTTCCCACACAATTGCATAGGTATTAGATGAGCCTAGATTTCTTTAGACTTTATTCTAGCACATAACTCTAAGGAATCCTAGAAATCTAAATTCTATCAGATTGGATACCTCTTTGGATATGTACAGCTACTGAAAAGCTACTACTACCTGTACCAGTACTAATACAGATAAACTACTCCTCATGATAGAATTGCATTTATTTAACACTTTGTTAATGAATTATATATATATAATATACATAATATATTATAATGAATTATATATAATATATTATATATATATGTATGTATTGGTGTAACTATGTACCCTTATGGCAGACAAACTTCCATATGTTCTATTACCTCATACTCTGTAGATGTTAAGTTATGGATATAGAGTGAGTGGTTAAAACCCTGATTGTTCTATGTTTTAAATGGGAATAGGGGCTATTTCCTAGAAGTAAAGAACTTAGAGTTTATTGATGACACTTGCTTACCTATAATGGAGAGAAGATCCGTTTCTAAAACCTGTAGCAAATACTTATTTGGTCTATGTCTTAGTATGTGATACATAGGAAACAATACCTCTAATAAGCAGAGTTTTCAGCTATTTTTTTAAAATTTACATTTTAAGATTGGTGTTCTTTTTTATTATGTCTTTTAAAAATTTTTAATTAAGATGCAATTTATATTACTTCCTTTGCTTTCTCCAGTGCCTTTCATGTCCTCCTCCTCCCTCCAGCCTCTCTATGTCCCTTTCCATCCCTCTAAAATTCATGGCTTTTTTATAATCATTACATTATATAAATATAACCTGCTGAATCTAGTAGTGTTGCTGGTGAATGCATATGATTTACAGGCTGACAACTTTGCGCTGGATGAAGACATAGGAGGCTCATTCTTGAGAGAGACTAATTCTCCCTCTCTCAGCAGTTGTTAGTTACCTGTACTTCTTTGTCTAATGATGTGGCCCCATGAGATTTGCTCATTACATGATAGCATGCCAATTGGTGTTGTCATTTGGGTCTTTGGACAGCCATATTGTTAAGGTATTGTGGGTAAAGTTTCCCTATTATTCCTCGGAGACAGTCTCAGCTGATTGCTAGTCTCCTGTCTCTTGTCATCTTTCTGCCCTCTTTTTCCATAATGTTTCATACAGCTTAGGTGTAGGAGTTGTGGTGGAGAAATATATGCTGGATTTGGGCACTCCATGATTGGTTGATCTCTGCATTATGGCAAGTTGTGTCTCTCTAAGATAGTAACTGCTTGCTGCTAAGAGAAGCCTCTTTAATAAGGGATGCCAGCTCCAGTTATCTGTAGGCAAAGAGATACATTTTAGAATGCAGTTAGGTGCAATTAGGAAATATGCAGGTATGTAAAAACAATGGTAGTTCATCTTTTTCTTAAGATCCATGACATCACTGGCTCTGGACGTTTGGCTAGGTTTCTAGTCCCTGGCATGAGTCACTTCCTGTTAAGTAGATTTTAAGTCCATTTCTATATAGGGTTTGGTGTCCTATATTTGTTTATGGTCTGAGATGATTTGAAGGTGGAAGCAGGAAAATCATTTGAGACCATCAAGGCTAACAGAACTTACTATCTCACTGTAATCTTTATTGCCATTTCTCTGTCTGGTGTGGTGAAATCGTGAGTTATCTCAGTCTTGCTTAATTTACAATGCAGGACAGCTCTCTGCTCTGCATTGATATTTCTGAGTGAGGGTGGAAATTTACTGAGTGTTCTTAGCTGAACTTGCCACAGTGGATGTATTATTTCACGTCATTCATTTTTACATTCATTCACTGAACATTTACTGAATGCTGCACTGCCAAAGGCTTTTGTTCCATTCTTTAGCTTAGAAGAGATTTGAAAAGTGCCATTACTATTTCCAGTATTACTTTTCCTTCTCTCAGAATAAAGAAAGCATTAAGTTGTGTTATATAATAAATATTCTTTTTCTAAGGGAGGGATTTTCCTTAATGACTCTTAAAAATTTATTTAAGCATTATTTCCTGTCTGAATTTGTGTCATTAAAATATCAGTTGACTTGGGAGAAAAATCTAATATTCTTTTATCTTCTAAAAATTTTTGATGTGACATAAGAAAGACTAAGAAACTGAGAGGATGCAAAACTCGGATGTAAATGCTGCAGAAAGTCCTGCAGGTATGGCACACACATTAGAAATGATTGACGGACTCTGCAAGTCATAGGACTTGTGTCATCTCTACATGGCAGTGACACAGTATCTTTTAAAAAATGAAATTTTAAAAATAATTCTTCTATCTGCATCGGATGCTGCTCTTCATCTTAGTGAAGGCTGCTGAGTGACACAGCCGATCGGGAGAAGCAAGGTCTCGGGGGGCTATATGCTGAGAGCTAGAGGCTATACAGTACAGAAACCATGCAAAAAATACAAGTATATCCAGTGCTCATAGTATGAAAATGTACTGTTCAGATGGGGAGACCCCACACCCAGTGAAATCCTCCCGAATCGAATCCTGTTTTGTTTTATGTGAATTAATGAAGAAGTGTGCGTATTCATATGGAATTAAGGACTCTAAACTGGCCAAGCAGCTGTGACAAAACAAACCAATCTGACTAATCCACAGTTCTTGACTTCAAAACATAGGGCAACGTTATAGTAAACAGGAAGGGTGCTGCTAAAATTTGATGTCAACTATTTTTTAAAATTATTTTTGTGTTAATTAATTTTTTGAGATTAAAGTATAATTACATCATTTCTCTCTTCCCTCTTCTCCCTCCAAAATCACCACATACAGCTCTTTCCAATTCATAATCTCTTTCCTTATTCATTGCTATTATATTCATAGTGCATGCATATATATTCTTAAGCACATAACTTCTTTCTGCTCCGTCTGTGTAGTGTTACTTGCATGCACATTTCCAGGCTGACCGTTTGGCATTGGATAACTAGTGCTCTTCTATCCCAAGGGGGGACTTTCTCCTGCTCTCATCATTCACTGTCTGTCATTCTTCAGGGAGGATTTAGTCCTCTTGTGTTTTCATGCATTGTGCAATGTTTAAAGTAGGGGATTATGTCTGCACTTTTAAAATTTTTATCACCTCTATTGAGAAGCTTCATTTTCTTTTTCTAGCTTGCTGGGTTAGTGTTACAGTGGCCGAGCAGCTGTGCACAAGCATAGCAGAACTTCTCCCTAACCAAGATGTGTGACCCTTTGCAGAGGTCTTTCTGTCTCCTTCCTGGCTTGTCTCCCTTGCCTCTGGAACTCACCACACTGCTCTCTACCTTCGATGAGACCGACTGTTTTATGTTCCTGTGTGTGTGCAGATCATTCAGAGTTGTCTCTGTCCCTGGTTTACTTCACTTAACATGACTTACATTTCCATCACTGGCATCACAAATATGACTGAATACTATTTCATTGTGTATGTATCCTAGCTTTCTTTATTCATTGAAATCCAGTTGCTTCATTTAGCTAATGTGGGCAGTGCTCCAGTGAACCCTGGATTACAAAAGCCTCTCCCACAGGATGATTGCTTAGGATATCTGCTCAGCACTGGGATTACTGTGTCATGTATGGATGCTGCTTTAATTTATTGAGACATCTCATCTTTGTTTACCATGATGGACTGACTTAAATTTCGCAAGATTCTATTTTATCTGTATCATTGGCATTATTTCTGCAAAGGAAAAAACAACTTCAGCAAATGGTACCGGACAGTTGGATACCTACAACCAAGAAAAAATTTCAATTTCCTTACTTTTTGTGTTCGTGATATGTGACTTCTCCCTCTTGTCACAGCGGTCCTTCCAGATGAAACCAAGGACCGATGCGGAAGAGGTGAAATTATATAAACGTCTCAGGAAAAGTAAGCAAATGAGGAACATCTCCCCTTGACCTCATTAGACAATAGTCATTTGGTCTGGTATAATAAATACATACCAAATGAAAATAATATATGACCAATAGTTACCTTAAATCAAAATGAACATTTCTATGCTGAAAAAGATGCCAATCATATAAAAAACTATAACCACATAAAATATCTTCATATACTTAATCCAAAAAGGAGTTGTGTCAGAGTCTAAAGAACTTTTATGATTCAATAGGACAGTAATAACTTAATGCAGCTATGAGTCGACAGTTGGCCTGAGCATGCTCAGTTGTAAGTATGCCAAGTGCCAATGATCACGTTTAATGGACTCAGCACCATCAGTTATTAAAGAAAGTTTTGGATCTATTCCTCCGAAAGGCATGTCAGCACCTAAGGCAGATACTACACAGAGAAGTGCTAAGGAACCAAAACCAAGACCTCACACAGAGCAGTGTGCCTCATCAGGCTCTGCCCACAGGACTCACTAGGAAGGAACAGACTACACAGAGCAGTATGTTCAAGCATGCTCCACCCACAGGACTCATTCTAGGAAGGAACAGAGTCTGTAAAAATGATAAGATCAGGTTTCTTCAGAAGCAATGGTTGTTTCTCCTTTATAGTGCAGAATCAGGTACATATGCTGGTTTATGCACTCATACCAAATAAACAAACAAACAAAAAGCCAAACCTATGATTTCAGATAGGCTTACAATTTAACAGGGAACTGATCACAGCTGAAATATTTTTTTCCTTTGGAAATCATATATTCAAGACAGTCTGTAACATGTATATATATTGATAGTAATTGACTCTTCATCTATGTACTTAAATCATAATTTAATATTATTTATACTTATACCCAGCTAAAGTATTCAAGTTAAAATTTTGTTTAATAATTTATTGTTGTCATTCATATGTACATATGTACTGTAAATATATATATTATATGTATATATATATTTATAATAATATGTTACTGGAGTACTGAAGATTAAGTGATCGTGCATCTTCCTCCTGTGATTTTTTTTCACACTGAGGTCTCAGAGTCATGCATGCTGAAAGTATGGAGGTGTTATATAAACAGTTGTGCCCTGTGTGGTGAATATGAAGCATGTCGTATTCATTCATACTTAAATAAACATATTGACATAATAGATATTTTGGGAATTTTTTTTTTCTGATGATTGACAACATACTTTAGGCAACTCAGGCTGATTCATTTTTATACCTTAGGAAAGCGTAATATAGTTAGTCTTTTGAATGTCTTGAATATAAATTAATATAGATTTGTGCACATCTTGTAACTTTCTATAAACTAAGTCTAAATGGTGAATAAATGTTATTTTATATAATTTTCACAATTAAGGCTCGGAAAAGCAATCTTCTTTTTCTGCAAACCATGAAAATCATAGTGGCTGATTGTCAGTAGGATAATTTATTTTTATTAGTATTATGTTTTAAAGATATTTTTTACAACAGATTTAATTTTCCTCCTACCATGTTATATTTTCTACCCGTTCTCAGAAAATAAATACAAGTCCACATATTATGATAAAATTAGAAATAACAGAAATGAAGATAGTGTTTTCCACTAATATTATTAGTTCAATTATTATTATTTTCTTAATCTTCCCCAGAAAGAGTCTTTTGTAGCATAGGCTTGTCTTAAACTCACTGTATTACCAGACTTGACTCGGAACCTCTAATCTTGCTGCATCTACTTTGGATTACATGGGTACACCAGTACACCTGGCCTGAAACCTCATTTTTAGTATAAAATATTTTTGAATAAAATGTTCCCTTGCTTAATACAGAATAATCTTTAATTAAAAACTTCAGATAGTTTTTTTTTTAAAAAAATGTTACCTGTAAACAATGATATATGAGCAATGAGATTATTCCAGGGATTTTGCTTAAATCATCACTTTATGATCATTAAATATTATGCTTATTGGCAAGTTCCTTCTGAGTATGCACCACCTCTCATAGTTATTCCCATCAATTTCATTTCATTTATTTAATTTTGTTATTCCTTTCCTTATGGTTATAATACAGGTATGGGATGACAGCTAATCCATGTTATCAAAATGGTTCTTCTAGTTTTGTGTGCAGGTATGCATATGCTAATGCAATCTAAAATTCATCGCTTCAAGATCCACATTTTTAAAGTTTTAATAATGAAAACTAAAATATCCTATTCTAGACCACCTTGTTAAGAGACACAGGTTGATGGTAGACTTGATTGTAAGTTTATCTCTAAAGTCATTCTTTTTGTTTTGAGTTCTAGGAATCAATATTATAATAAATATAATGTGTTCTCTGTCTTCATGGAAAACACAATGCAGTGGTGGAAACATTTATGCATATATATTGTACTATGATCAAAGCACTCTATTTATAAAACAAAGTGATATAGAAGACCAGAGGTGGGAAATCCTGTGAAGTGAGTGTTTAGGGAGAGCTGAGCAAAGGGCAAAGCATCTTCATCCCCTGTGCTGTGGACTTGCCAATGGATGATATACTTAGGGTGTGTGGACGTAATTCAGTCTCTCTCAGGATACCAGGAACCAAAAGTATAATGAGGCATGAATCAGACTGTAATGCTTGGTTAAATAGTAACAGGAAAGACTTTAGAACTGAATTTTCAGACTGTAAGTTAAGTGTGTTCTTGGGTATTGACCATATTGAATACTTTGTATAAACTGAGTATAAGCATAGCATATCTGGGGTATAATAGACAGGATATAACCATAACCTCTCTTTGATCCCCTCCCAAACAAAACACAACTTGAATGCATGAAAGGAGAGGTATAGCAGCTGTTCAAGAAGATATGTCAGTACAAGACTCTATTTTCTGAAAAGTAAAATGTTAACTTAAAACTTAGAAATTTGTGGCTAGTATATAACAATTGAAAAATAGATAAATTTGTTCTGCATTTGTTAAAATATGACTGTTTTATGCTTGTATAATGTGACAGTACTATTCCAAAAGATAATATTTAAAGGTAGATTTTACAATTTTAGTGTACATTATATTGTTCTTATTATTGTGGTATAAATTTTCTCATTCTATTTTATTATGTTCAATTTTAAGGTAATTTCCATAATATTAAGATCTGTGCAAAAAGGTCACATTGAAATATAGCACTAGGATCCCTTCTGTAACTTACCTCTGTCCTTCCAGCACGCCTGCAGGACAGGTGTGGAGGCCAGAGGACAACTTGCAGGAGTCAGCTCTCTCCTTTCCCCCATGAACGCAGGTTCCCAGACCTTGCAGCAAGAACATTTATTTGCCTTGCCATCTTCCTGGTCTTTGTGCTGTTATAAATACATCTTTATTAGTACACAATGTAATGGGCTTTCACTGTGACAACAGAATCGATTTGTTTCACTATACTTTGTTCTTATTTGTCCCCAGATACTTTGCTTTGTCACTCTTTGCCCTCTCTTGCTGAGCCCCTTCCTCCTCCAATAGGCCTCCAAAGTTACACATGTAAAATCAAATGTAGCAGTTCATCTCTCTCTTCTAAACATTAGAGAAAAACTGACCTTACACCTTAAAATATTACTTTAAAATTGATCCCTGTTGCTATTCACAGATAAGACATTTTCATGATTTCCATAAATGACCGACTTTATTTCATCTCCACAATAAATCTCCAATCAGTCTTTCAGCCATCAAGTGATTTGAGAGTTAGTCATCTGACCAGTTGCCTGATGACCATAGGTCTGGGGAAGCTGTTACTGGATAATAGCATATTTGCTAGCACTGTTCAGACATACAATCATCATCTGAGTATTGAGATATAATTTTTAAAAGTAACTACCCATTTTAATTTTCAATAGCACAAGGCAACTTTAGACCGTATTTTTCTTCTTTCTTGGTAGTCAGTGGGCTTCGGATAGAGGTTGTCAAGAAAAGTAAAATGAGATATTTGTTGAGAATTTCAAAGAAGAGGGAAATAATATGACATGCTATACTGTCAAGTCAGTGTAGATTTTGGCCAGACACCCAAAATAGTAATTCTTGCAGTATTATTATTTGAAAGCTTTACTTTTTCTAAAATGCAGGGTACTTGAGTCTAATGATCTTATCTAGGCGGTAGCAAAGCTTTTTTTTTTTAAAATTCATATTTAATTCCATAAACAATAAATAGAAACTAAAAAAATTACATTGGTTAGGATTGTTGGAGTAATATTTCTAATGGAAATTAAATAATTTTAAGGGAATAGAAAATAACATTTCATCACTAATTCTGAGATGAGCTTGAACTGGCTTTTAAAAAAATAAGGATAAAATGTTATCATTGAATAAAATAAGCAAGCAAATACACACACAGACACACACAGAGACATGCACACATACACACACAAAGCTACATGCACACACACACACACACACACACATAAACACATACAGACAGGCATATACACACAGACACACATACATGCACACATACATACTCTTTCTAATTCTTTGTCTTATTGTTCTATTGCCCAACTAGAAGAAGCTTTCCCTCTACTGACTAGCATCTTTGGTGATCCTTTTCATGGTATCATCTGAAAAAAACTAATCATCAGTTTTAACCAGCTATAAACCTTGTGACCTACGGCAGAGACTTGCCTGCAAGATAAACTGCTGCAATAGAGGTACAAATGTTACATAAATGCCCAATAACTTTTTCACTGGATTTAAGACCCATTTCATGTGACAGAACCCATACCTGAGACCTCTAAGTGACCAAGAACCTAAACCTAGACAGTTCATGGCCTCAGGGGAAACTAAAGGTACAGAACAGTAAAGTGAAAGGTACATAGCAACAAAATGACTCCTAATAACATATTGCTCTACACATAGATCTGTGTATCTCAATCTTAATCAGAAAAGCTTCTTCTCTTAATAGATGGCAATTTACAAAGAGCTGCACATATGGTCAATGTGCAGAGAGTAAGAAACTTTAAAGCACTCAGTCCTAAATGGGATTTTTTTCTTAAAGTCAAACACCTCCCTTTAAGGTTCAGAGACCTGGGGGAAGAGAAGGCAGGATTGTAAGGGCCAGGGGTGATGAATGACTCCAAGGTACAACATCTTCCAAATAGAGAAGGACTGATGCCCATATAAATTCACAAGATCTACACAGATCCAAACTATACAAACACCCAGTACCAAGAAGAAGAGATCTCAGAGTATCACCCACGACCAACAAGAATTTGGCAATTGATACCCACTGGGAAAGGGAGAAGTCTATCTGTTCACCTTCTCACGAAATGTCACTTATGTCAGCCACACTCCATAGCCATGGGGACAGACACGGTTGGCCACAGCAGACTGGGCTCTATGTTTCCTGTGTTTGTTTCATTGGTAGCCTTTTCGCTTTATTTTGTTGTAGTGCAGTGTTTTATTTTGAATTTTTTTTTAAGTTCACCTAGTATTTTTGGTTGCTTTTAAATTTTATTTTTCTTCTGGGTGTTTTTTTCTAGAGCATAAAGTTGGGTAAGTAGGGAAATAGGGAAATTTTGGAGCACTGAGGGGAACTGAGGGAAGAGAAATAATATGGACAAAACGAAAATATTTAACAATGCTTAAATAACTTTATAACTTTGGCTACTGCCTTCTTTCTGTGTGTCTAGTGCCACACTAGCTCCCTCAAGTCTTTATATTTGAAATGTACTGTAGTTGATCCTGACCTATAGAGGTTTGCTGAAATGATGGGACTCCCAAAATTACCACCAATATTTTTCCCTTATCTTTTGAGAGAGAGGATGGAAGGGTGTGGGTTTGGGTTGGTGGAGAAGTAGGGAGGGACTGAAAGGAGTTGTTGTAATCAGACTATACTGTATGAAAAAAAAAATATTTTCAACCAAATGAATAATAAAAATGTTAAAATTTACACTTTACTGATCAACAATGATGAGTGATCCCTTCATGTTGTTTTATTGATGTTAGATTCCCATTAAAAAGAGATACTTCTTCTTCTATTCTCAATCTAGATTCCGGAGTCCTGATGCCTCTCTGACACTGATCCTGGGAATTTCTCATGGAGGTTCTAAAATATAGACATATTCTGGCTGTGCCAGAATTGTTTTGACACAAGAGTGGGTTGTGAATGCAAATATGTTAAGGGTAACACATTTATAGTAAGCTAAATTGGTGTAATTTGAAGATGGAGCAAACAACATTATCTCTGTAAATACAAGTTAATTTTAGTTTATAATAAACATTCTACTTGTTAGCCAAACATTCTTTCTGTAATAGTCAAAAACTGCTTTAATGTTTCTATAAAGTTACAGATTTTAAATATTTATTTTCATTTTTGATTTTCCATGAGCTTAAATTTCAAAAACGTTGAAACTTACAGTGTTCCTTTTTAAATATATAGACAATTTCTGTCAAATTCAGGGAAAAAATTGCTTTCTCTCCAGATGAATCCCACATTCTTTTGCAGAAATAAAGCATTATAACTTTTATTTAAATAGGTTTTAAAATTGCATTATATTATTTTGAAATATGTTTGACTATTAAGTTTATATTGATTTTCAAAAAAATTGCCTAGAAATTTACATGTATTTAAGTTTGCTTCTTTTCTGTTTGAAAATAGAACTGTTATTACCTGACAGAGTATGCATTCAGCCATCTAGAGAAACTGGGCACGAAGGGTTCTACAAAAGTGAACATCCAAGAACGCGTTCAATATCATTTCATATAATATATATATATTATATGAAATATAAATACATTTCTTTCTTATTTTTCTCTCCAAACCCTCTTATATACCCATTCCTAGTCTTCTTTATATTCATGGCCTTTTTCCCCCCACTAACTGTTACTGCATTAGTGTGTATGTATTTGTATGTGTATGTGTATACATGTATGCATAGCATATAGTGTATATTGGCATATATATATATATACACCATTTTCTATAACATATAGTATATACTAGCCTATATACTATATGTTAGAATCTGTTTGATATTTTAGTTTATATGTTACATGTGAGTATGTTTATGTATATATACACATTATGTATATTTATGTATTCCTAAATATAACTTGTGTAGTCTGTACATTCTAATAACATGGAGTATACTGTCTGCTAAATTACTATAGAGAGAAGTGCTACAATGCAGTAAGGATAACAAGAATGAGGAAAACAAAGATAATTTAAAAAAACAAACTTGTCACATAAGAAAAATGCTTATATATGAATATCCAGACTTCCTTTATTTGTTCCTTGTTCACATGCCCCCCACTCATTTTCCAATACTCAAACCTTGTTTCTAGGACCACTGATGCAGGTGCTATCCTCGCCCCCAATATTGCCTTTCTGTTCACAATTGGGTGTGTTATTTTGACCCTTCAACTCATGTCACGGAGGCCAATGTCACTTATTGTTTTCAATGTTTTTCTCTTGTCTTTTTCATAATCACCTTTATTTACACACCACTTGAGGATTAGATTACTATGCTTAGAATAATATATCCACCATGTGCCATTAAGAACATTAAGTGCATTTTTTCACTTTTTAAAAATTTGATATTCTAATATAATGACATCATTTCCTGTTTCCTTTCCTTCCTCTGTACCCTCCATGCTCTCTTTCTTTACATTTGTATCCAATCTGAAGTAACCCCAGAATCCAGGAAAGTAGAGAGGACCATGGGAATATAGAAAGTAATAATAAATAGAGAGATAATGACATACAAGTAATGTGAAGGGATAAAGGCTGAAAATATGAGGCATTACATGGGGCGGAGGACATGACGGTATTATAGAGGGAGAGAGGAGGAAAGGTAAATGACACGGAGGATCCTTGAAAGCCATAGCAAAAATTTTTTCATGTGCTTATTATGTATATAAATAGACATATATAATATTTTATGTAATGGAATTTTACATAAAAGTTCCATATTTTTAACTTTTTGAAAATTCTCTCCATTGATTTTAAAAGTGTCTACTACAGTTTTCTATCAGACCAAAAGTGAATGAAAATTTTCTGTTCTCAGCTATTTTTCAAGTATTTGTAGTCACTTTCTTAATTTTAGCCATTATGATGGAGGTATGAAATTATGAATCTCAAAGTAATTTTAATTTATATTTCCCTAATTGCTATGGAGGCCAACACTTTTAAACTATGTTTCTTAGTCACTTTTACTTCTTTTGAGATTTCAGTTTCAATCCACATCCCATGTTTTCATTGGCTGCTCGTTTTCAGATTTTTTACTTTTTAATTCTTTGGATATTACAGATATTAATCCTCTATTATGGATGTATCTGGCAAAGACTCTCGCTCACTATGTAGACTATCTTTTACTTTGAATTATTTTGCTGTACACATGCTCTTAAGTTCTGTGAGATCCCCTTAATTCCTAAGGGAAATTCTTAAATTCTATTCAGAAAGTCCTTTCCTGCACCTATATCTTGTTGACTGCCACCTTGCTTATTCGTAGCAACTTCTTTGTTTCACATTCCACCTTGAGGTGATTGATCCATTCAGAGTCTAATTTAATTATTCTACATGTGAGCATTCAATTTACCAAGCATAGTTTGTTAGTGATGCTGTCTGAAGGAGGCATGAGAAGAAAGACAGACTGCCATGCTCCTGAATTGGTAGAATTAGTATTGTGGAAAAAATACAGTGTAACAAAATTCTTCTGTGCCCTTATGTGTTCACAAACATTTCTGCAGGTGCGCTGCATTTATATACATATGCTTGTAATGTCTAGAGTTTACAATTGGTGTCTTCCTCAATCCCAACCTGCTTTGTGAAATAAGGTGTGTCATTGAACCTGTAGCACACTGATTCATATATCTAGGCTTGCTGATTTAACTCTACTATCATCCAATGTGAACACCATCATATGTAGCTTTTCACGAGTATTTTGGGAACTTGCACTCAGGTTCCCATGCTTGTCTGTCAAGCATTTTACTGTGTTTACTCTCCAGTTGTGTCTGATGGGAGTGTCACAAGCATATCTGATGGTAACATCAAAAGCCAGCACAGCGCCTGACAAAGATCCAGCAAAGCTGAGCCATGTGATAGCTGCCGTACCACCTTTGGTTTTCATCTCCAACTTGGGAGGCTTTTAATTTTTGTACAATTTGGTAATATTGAATTGATGGAAACTTTCTTATGAATAATTTGTGCTTTTTCCTAGGAATATTGCTTCTTAGAGTCCTCAAAAAAGTCCTGAGCATACTACCCCTCCTGATTTCAGGGAGATAGATATCCTTATCTATTTGGAGGTTTTCCTTATATCTTGGAGGTTATGACAGACATAAAGACGCCAGAGGGATATTTTTGAGGCTATGAGATATTCTTGAAGCATTTGTTCTTGAACTTAACTCAGGAACAAAATAATAAAACAAAGTAAACTTAAGAAGGTCACCGAGGTTAGATGAGGAGTTGGCCACAGATCAGATTACAAGCTTCTTTCCACAATTCACTTAGGCAATTAGGTGTCATATACAGCAGCACAGATTAGCCAAAGTCACCTCTGTCCTACACAGACACTTCAACTGATGAGCAAAGAATAGAGTAGAAAGATGGCCAAAAAGTGAGGTATCAGGACCTCCCTTTCTTAGAAAATTTAATTCAAGCAGAATCCCTGTGATGTCATGTGCCCAAGAACAGCAGAATGCCATGAGTAGACATAGAATCAAATTCTATATAGATATAAAATGCAATCATTGTATATTGCCAGAATTGAAAACTAACTGTGGCAGCTTTGGCCTAAAAGCTTTTCTGAAGCACGTTTACCATTAAGAGTTAATAATACACTGTTTGGGACATGGCACTATGTCCATGCTGACTTGGAACTTTCGTTTTGGTCTAGCATTCTTGAAGCAGTCAGAGCTACCAGCCTGAGAACAGGCTATAGTATGCCTTTAGATTCTTAAATATTGGGTTATTGGTTTATGAATAAAAATGGTAACTCCATTTATTAATGATTTCAAAATGTGAGGGTAAATGACTGGAAAGGAAAGCTGTTCTATCATAGTTTATCAATGATGACTAAAAGATGAACAAGAGGAAGTGAAACACATGTCTAAAAACAAAAATGATATGATTTATGTTTTGAAATGACACAAATCTAGTTTTGGTTACTAAATTCTGTATAAATAAAGAACCAATCTGGCTGCCAGTCAGTCAGGCTGCAGGATTCTCCCACCATGCCTGTCTCACTTCTTCCCTTACCTACTCCCTGTCTCTTCTCTGAGACCTGTCCAATGCTGGGAATGACTCGCAGCCCTGCCAGTTTTTATAGGTGAATATAATTCACTCTGTGTGTATATCACATTCTCTTCATTCATTCACCTATTGATAAAGTTCTTGTCTGATTCTCTAACATCATTATTCCTAACAGCACTATAATCAATATGTGTGTTGATTTAGAGTTGTCCAAGTGCATACACAAGAGTGACATTGCTGCATCCTATGTCACTTTTATTTCTGGTTTCCTGTGGATTTTTTTTTATTTTTTATTTTTGACACTAACATTCTTACTAACAGTGTATAACGGTTTCCCTTTTCCTGCATTATCTCTAGCATGTGTTATTATTTTCTTAAAGATAACCATTCTGATTGTGGTGAGGTGGAATTTAAGTGTAGCTTTTCCCGGATGACTAGGGACACTGCATATTCTTTCATGCATTTATGGGCTATTTGTCATTTATCTTTTGAGAACTGTCTGTACATTGAAATAGCCCATTTATTTAATTAGGTAATTTGGTTTTTAATACTTACTTTATTCATTTTTCATATGTTTTATATATTAGTCAATGACTAAATTAAAAGAGAAAAATATGGGCATAAAAGAAAATATTTGTTTCTCTCAATTTCTATAAAATATTCCTTAACAATGCATAGGGAACAAGAAATGAAATTTCTGAAAATTTGAAAACAATTAATCTGCATACATAATTTCAGATATTAACATTTTTCATTAAAATATAAAAAAGATTAAAACAAAACTAAAGTTGTTTATAAAATATAATAAAGCCTGTGAAAGTCACATTTAAGGAATTTATATGGCAGTAAATAAATAAAGTAATGAAAGACCAGAAGTAAAATTTTCCTATGCATTGCTGTCTTCTATTGCTTTTTTCTGATACCAGCCAGTCAATAAATTGATGGAGACATAATAAGGTGCTCCTTTGCATTTCCATGTAACCAAGGATCTATAGTGTTAACATTAGAAATTCTTAAATGAAGATATTCACCAACAAACTGAATCAGGAGAGCATAAGGTAGTAGTTTTGGCACGTTAACATTTAAAACCATCACCTCTAATTTCTTAAGTAACTTATCATATAAGGTACTGATGAGAGCTAAAGAGATACTGTGGAAATGTGAAGTGTTTTGATTTCTCTATACAGTACTTTCTTTGAAAATTTTTCTCTTTTCTTTTTCTTTTTGTATAAAACCTACTGAATCTCTTTATTTTATGTACCTGGTCATCTCCACATCATCAAAGATAAAAAGGTGAAGTGAGCTGCCCACATTATATTGTATTACACTGTATGAAATTAATTCTCAGAATTTCTACAAAATGATACATTAACACTGATGATGTAAATTACACAAACTGAGTACATAACAAACAAACTGTATCTACAGAGAACCAACTGTAAGAAGGCCATCTGAGTACCCAAGAGTCACTGGGTCTTGGAACATTGAAGGGCTATTGATACATTACTTTCAAAGTTAGCACTGACCCTGCATTTGCTTTTTTATGGGCAATGAACACTTCAAATAAATAAAAGGTTTCCATTTTTTTCTCTTCCCAATGTCTTTGTGTTTCTGCTTTAAAATTTTGGAACACAAATCCTTTATTTTGAAATTTCATGAGTAACTGTGTTCTCCAAATGTTACAAAGCATAGACCTTAATCATCAAATAAAAGAAATTATTATTTGAAGTTGATTCTGCCCATGTAAGTGTGTACTAAGCTCAGGCTAGGGAGGCTTAGGATAGATTAAACTTATGTTTTAGGCCTCTTGTGTAATGCACGGTGAGTTTAGAACACTGTTCAATCTTGAAAATTATACTTTGAAATAAATGTAAATAAGCAAAGACAGATAGAGATATACATTAGTGGTAGAGATTTGACTATTATACAGGAGACCAGGTTCAATCCGTAGTGCCATAGCTAAGTAACTAAAGAGCAAAAACAAACAATTATTTTAAATATATGAAAGTTCGTAACTTGAAAACAAAAATCACAATAGGAAAAGTGGTGCATAAATTTGAATTCTCTAGTTTTGAAACCAGGCGAGATTGTGGCACTGCAGTTTACTCAGAGTTATTGCTCACGCAGATTAGTCAGGGGAGCAAAGGTGACTGTGTGAAGCTCTCATGAGTCCAAAAGAAAAAGCAAGTGTTTTAAAGAGAAAGTATAGAATTGAGCAGAAAGAGAAGCGGAATAGGACTTCAATTAGCTCTGCATCCTGATAGGAATATTATTGGAATTAGTCATAGAATGACCAAATTGTAAGTGTCAAAAAAAAGGGGGGGGGCTTTTTTTTTTTTTTTTTTTTTTGGTGAGGCAAAGAAAATAATTCAGGTTTTTTTCATTGTGACAGAATGACAAAGAAGCCATTCATGTAACAGATTGGATTAGTTGAGCTTCAGTGTGTCTCATGTTACAGTTCCCGCCACAGAGTTGGAAATAAAATGCTGGAAAGGTGAAAGTCCCGAGGACATTGAATGGAAGCTCATTGTCATCACAGAGAACATATTGAAGGGCATTTTTTTTGAAGGTGCTAGTGTTCTGGCTAAAAAAGAATATAAGGAAGAGAGAGATCTGAAGAAAGATTGTTGGGATTTTTAAATTAGTCAATATAATGTTACCCCTTAATATATGGAAGACACTTAATACTGAGGTTGAACAGTAGAAACCGAATGTTAACATACATATCTCATTTATTTTTTAATAGTTCTGTTCAGTAAGACACTTGGCATAAGTGAAATTTTAGTGTATAGCCAGTGAAGTCAATGCACATATCCAAACCCTTCTACATGGCTTTGATCCAGGCAGTGACTACATAAGCATTGGGAAGCTTTGAAAAGATTGCTGAAGTTGCACATAGGAAAAGATGGAAGTCAACAGATCTATGACTGGAAGGTGTCAATAATTTTTTCTCTAAACTTTTGGAAATCATTTTTGCAAATATGTTAAAGCATTAATAATCAATATAGTATCCAATTGAGACATTTGTATAATAAATATAGTATATAATTTATACCTTATGAGTAGCCAGACATTAAAAATGATTGAACTAATGTGTATTTCAACGTCAATCATCACTTTTTCTCTCCACACAACACTATGGACTGAGATTTTGATGCATTCATAACAAAAGTAAGAAACATTCCCACTCATAATTGCCCTAGTTGGTGTTTTCGGGAAGTAGAATAAAGGCAAAGGGCAAGACAATAATTATTTACGAATGACTTTGTGGTAATAGCTTCTCTACATCCCCAATACAACTCTTTATCACACAGTTATATGGAACGTCTCCAGCTTCCACTGGCTCTTTTCTTCACCATTGAATTCCTATCTTATTAGTCCAGCATCACTTTCCAACTAGATGAATTGAATCAATGAGCCTGGTACTGGGTATGCTTGTAATCACAGCACTAGTGGAGCTATATTTTCATATATTGTTTATAATATGAAAATATATAACTTATTTTTGCCGTATTTTAGAGAACTGAATGGTTATTATTTTAAGATACTTATTCTTTAAGGGTAATTCTAAGTAAAATATGAATAATATAAACCTAAAATATTCCTTGCAGTAGTCCCTGTTCCCAGGACAGCTGTTTGTAGATGTTTGAGATAATCAGAGGACATGGTTTTCTTGTGTTTTATTAGAAGATACATGCAGCAGCTAAGAGCATCACTCTGTTCACAGCAGCTAAAGCCCTGTTACATTAGCACCTTTTTGTTACCATTGGCAGAGGTCACCTTGTAGCAGCATTCACATAGCTGTTTGTATGATGCATTTTCAGCCGTTATCAAGATTATCTGAATTTGATGTGGAATAGTAGGCACAATCATCGTACTATGATGGCTTCTTTTTAACTTCACTTAGTTTGGTTTTTGAATATTTTTTTTCAGAAATTGAAAAATTTCAAGGTTCAGATGGAAAAAAGGAAGACGAAGAAAAGAAATATCTTGATGTCATCAGCAACAAAAACATAAAGCTTTCTGAAAGAGTATTGATCCCTGTTAAACAATACCCAAAGGTACTGCATGCAGCATGTACTTTGTTCTCATGTGTTTGAAAAGTAATGATAAACATCTTAGTCTTCATTGCCTCTTATGAGATAAACATGTTAGCATTTGCTCTATGAATATATGCAAATATATGATACTCGATACAGGAAAAAAAATTGAAAGTACAGTGATAAGCATTATTTTAAACTGAAGCCTAGTGCATTTTTATTTTGTATATGAAAAGCATAATTACATGTTTTACTCATTGAATCAGCATGATAATGACTTACCAATATATCCAAAAAGGTATAGCACAATATGAAGTTTTCTTTTGGAATATATATGTGTGCATATTCTTATATCCAGGAAACAGCATGTTACTGGTCTCTTAGTTTTTACATTCTTGCCTTCTATAGTAAATTTTTAAAACTAATTCTGGTATTGTTTCCAGAGTAATGCCTCTCTAAAAACTTTTGTGCTTATAAGTGATTGATTAAAATGTAATATAATATAGTGTTCATTTACAAGGTTTCATGGGCAATATTAATTAATTTCAGTGGATAAATAGGGTTTCTACTTTGGCAAATAAATGAAAAAATCTAAAAATAGTTCAAATAAATCAAGCTGATAATATACTTCCTAATGAGTGAATCTGAAGCAAGGACCATGTAATAAATAAAGATTACAGAAATGAATGCTATAGTTTACCAACTGCCTTTCAATGTGATAAACTGTAGTAAATATAATTAAGTCAAATGCCTTGTTTACAATCACCTAATATATGGAAAAAGCTATGAAATCAACAAACCATATAATTTAGAGTTCAGATGATATTTTTTAAGGAACAAGTAAGTTTTGATTTTATTTTATTAAACAGACTTTGCTGCAAGAAGTTCATGGTCAGTAGGAATATGTTTTGTCATAAATGTTTATTTGACTTTTATGAATATCAAATTGGACCAACCTAGGAAAGTGAATGAAGGGTTTTGTTGCATAACAATTGATTATGATAGCAATGTGAAGGAATTAGAGTTATATTAACCAATTACATTTTCAAATTAGGGATTCTTCATTTAACCGAAAGGTAAATATAGCATGAATTCAAACTGTCCCTTGGGATAACACTTGTCAGTCTGGGTTTCTCACAGCATAACATTGAAATGCTTCTTTGTAGCTGCTCCAATGTCACTGACAACATGGAAGGCATTTAGAGACCCAATTATGTATTTTTAATTATGTGTATTGTTAATGCTGAATATGAGTTAATAGTTGATTCATAATGACAATTATTAAAACAAAAATATTATTTGACATAAAAGTTTTTTGTACTGCATAATTTTCTAATTAATTTCAAGGTCTTCAAACACAAAACAAGGAAAATTCCTTTCACTTAGATGTGTCCGAAGCAGAATGCTTAAGCTAATGAAAATGTTGGAATGCCACATTTCACAGTGTGACACTTATGCTATAGTAAAGAAAACTAGAATGTTGTGGGTTTTTAAAACAATATTTTTGTTATTGATGGAGATTATTAGTTCATATTTTGTTTTCTTTTTTGGAATAGTTATATCTTTAATTTGGCTGATCATGCTTATGTACATGTGTAACTTCTCAGCACTAATGACAGTAGTGTATAAAGTAGTCTCACGACAACATGTGCTTCAAAAAAACCCCAATCTTTTTCATTGTTGAATAGCCTGCCAGCCCCTTTAATACTTTGTGTCAATATCTATTCCACTTATTGACCCACAGTTGAAAACTCTAGATTCCTTTATCAAAAGAGAGGATGCCATGAAAGAGGTTACCTAACAAACTCTACTGTGTGGTCACCGATCAATGTTAGCCTACTTAGTTTCTATAATAAAGCAGTAAAATTATTTATCCAAGACACTACCTGTTTCATCATTTTCTATAATCACTTCAAAGCTCATTATATTTATTACAATGTATTGATTCTCTCTGAGGACTTCTTACAAAATAGCAGAATAATTGCTTTTTGACCATTGAACGTTAGCTGATATACATTCATGAGCTTAGTTATCATGATGTGTTGTAATAATGTGAAACACTGAGCAGTGACTTGGATATAAAATTTAATTTTAGGTATTAAAATGTGAATTATTCTTTGTGGATGGGCTCTCCAGAATGACCTGCTTTATGCAAAGTTCTCTGAGACTCTTCTTTTCCCTTGATGCCTGCTGTCTGTTTGCACCAGTAATTAAGGTGTTGATGACACAGTCCTTTCAAACAAAGGGCAATAAAGAACTGTGGGAATTCTTGGGGGGAAATGACCTTATCATGACTTACTACATGACCTTTTTCAGATAGATTTTATTTCAATTAGTCTCCAACTTCAGGATAATTTGCTGACTTAGTTGAACACTACATGGAATTGAAGGAAGTTTAATATCTTAAATTATGAAACTATACAGATGCTGTTGAAGCATTTTAAGTGACTTATCTAGCTGTAGCATTTTATTTTATTGATTTAATTTAAAGAAACTAGGACATGTTATCAGATAATTTTAATGGACATATTTTAATATTTTGGTGACAAGATTTATTTAGGTATATATAGGAATCTTGCAAAAAAGGAAAGAAATTGCACTTTTGCTTCATTCTCCACAAAAATGGATAAGTGTCTGATGTTCATTTCGTTCAAAGTAATAGCTTCATTTTAAAGTAATTTATTTAACTTTATTTTATGTAAATTTGTGTGAAGATGTGAAGTCTCCTAGAACTGGAATTACAGACTGTGGTGGTGCTAGGAACTCGAGTCCTCTGTAGAACAGCCAGAGCTGTTTGTGAACCTCTGAGCCTTCTCTCCAGCCCCACTGGAATAACTTCTTATTGTTTATATGTTTTCAATAGCATCAGAATACTTATTAAAAATACGGAAAAGATTCTCTCTCTCTCTCTCTCTCTCTCTCTCTCTGTGTGTGTGTGTGTGTGTGTGTGTGTGTGTGTGTGTGTGTGTGTGTGTGTGTGTGTATTATGTGTACTTCTGTGTTGGAAGATGGACATATGTACATGTTTGTGGAAGTCAGGCAAAACCAGTTGTCATTCTTCAGGGGCCATCCACCATTTTTGAAATAAGCATTGTGTATATTTTTGCACTTGCAAGGAGAATCAGCAATCTATTTCTTTGTTTTTAGCATCATAAGTCAATGTCTTCCCATAGAAAAGATGCCATATCTGTGGTAGTTTAAATGTATTTGCTCCCCAGGAAGCTAATAGTGAGTGGCAAGGTTGGGAGATGTGGCCTTATTGGAGGAAGTATGCCAGTATAGGGGTGGGCTTAGAGGTCTTTTTTGTTCAAGCTATGTTGACTGTGGTACATAGTTCACTTCCTGTTGCTTGTGGATTAAGATGTAGAACCCCCAGCTACCACTTCAGCACCATGTCTAACTGCATGATACCTTGCTTCCTACAATGGTAATAAGGGACTAAATCTGAACCTGTAAGCCAGCCCCAATTAAATACTTTTCTTTATAAGAATTGCTGTGATCATAATGTCTCTTCACAGCAGTAGAAACCCTTAGTAATGCACCATCCTTAACATGAAGCTCCTCTTCCTGAAATCCACTTGTGCTGTATGTCACAGTTCAACACACACTATTTATTTTTTTTTAGTGTACAATCCATATGTGTATTAGAGTGAGAATCATTTTCAGCTGTCAAGAAAGCCATTGTTGTGGCTCATGTTTACTGCTAGAGAATGTATGAACTGGCTTCCATTTTTTGTTATTGCGGAAAATAAAAATTTTGTGCAGTTTATTTTCATCAAAGTTTCTCTTTCCCAAATGCCTTCAAGATCTTTCCCATCCCTCCACATATTCATGTAAATAAAAATCATAATTAAGGAAACAAAAAAGAATCAAATACACATACACATGCAAAGACAGAAATCAGAATATACAGCAAAAGACCTGAATGATTATGCCCAAGTTATCAATATAGAATAAAAAAATCTACAAACAATATCATCGGATTAATCTTTTTGGCTGATCCTATCCTTCTATTGTGAGTTGCTTGACATGTTTTTTTCATTCAGTTAGTGGAATTTTGGTATGTCTTTAAGGAAGTCCTATAGTCAGTGCTGACAATCAAAAAGTTATGTACAAGAAAGAATAAAAGTAGTTTGGAGTACAAATCTCAATGAAGCAAATTTCTAATTTTGGAAGGTTGAAATATTAATATTTTGTATTTTTGAAACACAACTAAGAGTTATCTGATAGGACAAAAGAATTCAATATACACTTAAGTATTTAGAAATTTTCTCTGTGTCATTTTTCATTTTCATGAATCTGGGTAAATGTGAAAAAAGAATGTTAGAAAATCAGACCTGGGTAGTGTAGTAGTGAAGAAACATGTAAGGAACACAGGTGAGCCATGGGCCACATGGCAGACAGATAAATAGAAATGGGTTGATTTAAGATGTAAGAGCTAGCTAGCAATGTGCCTGAGCCATAGGCCAAACAGCATCAAGTTAATATAAGTGTCTGAGTCGTTTCTGGGGGCCTGAGCAGCGGACGGCTGGGCAGCTGAGCGGTCTGGCGCAGCAGGGTCTGGGTCTCTGGCACCCGAGACCGAGAAACCGCACCATTGCAACAGGGTAGCTTTCATTGTAAGAAGATATTTTCTTGTGCACTTTTTGTCTACACGAGCAATTAATCCTCTCAGTGACCAATTTTTTTTTTTTAAAAAAAAAAAAAAACTTTTTTGGCATATTAGGAACCTTCTAAAATGCATTAGACCATTTCTAGCTATATTTGGCCCAATGACCACTTTATATTTCTCAAGTCATTACCATCTTTTAAAATCAACATTGTGTGTGTGTGTGTGTGTGTGTGTGTGTGTGTGTGTGTGTGTGTGTGTGTGTGTAATCTCCAAGAGTGTAAATCTGCCTCAAATTCTCATATTTTGCACCTTATAATATAAAACACAGCAGCATTTCTTTATGTTACTTATCAAATAAGTTTCTTATATAGATCAATGAGGAATATAAGTTTTGGAACATGTTTCAAAGCATCCCCTTTGCCCTGTGAGCTTCTCCAGTTCTTTTGCAGTTCTTACTGGAGATGGTTTCAACTCCAGGAGAAGCTTCCCTGTCCTCTCTCAGCTTGGCAGCATTATGTTCAAGAATATGAAATGATCAACTGCAAATTTCCCATGGATGCTGTCCTAATTTAACAAGTAGTGATCGGGTCCCCTAGTTATAGACAAGTGGAAACTGACTACTACATTCAAAAACCATCAGTTATTTATACACCTATGTGCATATTTAAACGGTGTTGCCATTTGGGAAATGACTAACTGGAGAACTAGTTAACCCTGCAGGGAGAACACTGTGTAGCATCTCTCTCTCTCTCTCTCTCTCTCTCTCTCTCTCTCTCTCTCTCTCTCTCTCTCTCTCTCTCTCTCTCTCTTTCTCTCTCCCTCAGATAAATAACATATGCGACAAGTTTTTAAAATTTTAGTTAAATTCATATCAGTTTTCTACTCTGTCACCTTTGAATTTAAATATCACTGAGAAAATAATGTGCGACCTAGTTTCGAATTTTATATGAGAAACCATATTCCAGTATTCTTGAAATCTGCATTATCTTCTTGAGCTGACCCATTTGCAATGAAATTTGGGTATGTGCAGTGATAAACTATCTACCACTCCTTTTAGATGGTGACCTTTTCTCTTAGTCAATGCCCTTCATATGCCCTTTAACTACCATTGCTTCTTAATTTTGCAGTTGTACTCTTTTTCACTGTCTTATATTGATAAGTTATTTTTCCTTGAGAAAATATTTCTTTGTTAGTTTAATTGGAAATGAATTATTTTCTCGCATAGCATATCCTGATTACAGTGTCCCCACCCTCTGTTCCTCAGTCCCACTGCCCCACCTCCTGCCCCATCTATATCTACCCCCTTTATGTCTCTCATCAGAAAATAACAGGCTTCTAATGGATAATAGTAAAATATAATAAGATAAAACAAGATTTCTTACATTAAGGTGGAATAAGACAAACAGAAGGAAAAGAGACCAAGAGACGGCACAGGCTTCCTCGTTCACATACTTAGGAATCTCATAGAAACACAAAAACTGAAAACCATAGTATCTAACACAGAAGACCTGATGCGGATTCTAGGCACTGAGCATGCTGCCTCGGTCTCTGGGAGTTCATGTGAGCTTTGATCATCTTTATTTAGAGCGCCTTGTTTCCTTCATCCTCTCTGGATTTTACACTCTTTCTACAATCTCCTACACAGGGTTCCTGAGCCTTTAGGGGAGTGATTTGTTGGAGACATCACATTCAGGACTGAATGAAGGTCTCTTACTCTCTGTAATTTTAGTTGTAGGTCTCTGTGTTTGTCCCTGTTTACGGCAGGAGGAAGTTTCTCAAATTATGTCTTAGCAAGACACTGATCTATGAGCATGAAAGAATGTCATTAGGAGTTATTTTCATTCAGTATTTATTCATTCGTTCATTCATTTATTTATTTTGCTCAACAGTATTTGGGTTTACCCTTGTTCCTAAGCTATCTATTGTCTGTCTCTTGCTCACTCAAGCAGCACCATCTTAAAGGGTGGATCTTAAGTCAAATCAGATACTGGGTGGTTACTCACATAAGCTTTGTGCCACCAATGCCCAAGATATCTTGCATAAGACAAAATTGTACATCAAAGAGTTTACATCTGTCCTGGTGCTTCCATTTTTCTTTTGGTAGTGTGCCTAGTACTTTCCTGTGCCAAAGCTGTTAGAGTGTAGGAGTGAAGGCTCTACTTGATTTCTCTATTTTTAATGTGTTGCGTAGGTGTTATCTTCAGAAATGGATCCTTGCTTGACAAATAATTCTTAATTATGAGTACATCTTTCAACATTCCTTTTCATAGGCTAATCACCCTCACAAACATGTCTTTTATGTCCTGGTATTTTACCAGTCTTTCTAGATTTGCCAGTACCTTTAATCCACCTTAGCCAATTATTTCCATGGTATCGTGATACCTTCCTGCTCTCCACATGGAGGAGCCTTGAGTATAAAAAAAAATATGATGAAAATGTGAACTTGTATATCTACAGATAGTTGATAGATAGGTATATATGAACAAAGGAACGCATACATGTCTTTGTGCTGTTTCTGTTACTGTTCATGTGTTATTTCTCTTATAATAAGAATCAAAATAGACTGAGATTAAAATATTTTAAATAGAAAAAAAATGATTTATGGGATATTTTCTCAAAACACATGATACAACAGTAAACACTAAGAATTCGGTAGATTTTTTTATAGGTATAGTATCTCAGAGCTTTTATTTATTGTTAAAATTATCTTACTAATACTATCCTTCCACTTTGATAGATGAATAAACTAAATCTCAAAGGAGTTCTGCTAAATCTTTCATTAGGGGGCGATGATATTTAATATTCCCATGTGCTTTTACACTGGTAACTCTTAAAACCTGGAGGTTCTTCCCATGATTGTGGAAGGTAACTTTAAAGACCTAGAGTATTTTAGACACTTTTTTGCTGCTGTGATTAAAAAAAAAAAAAAGTGACCGAAGAAACAACTTACTTGGGGTTAGGTTTTTGGAGGGATAGAATCCATGACCATCAGAGCAGAAAGAATGACAATAGACAGGTAGGCAGACAGGCACAGTGCTGTCAGGGGGCTGACATTGAGACACAACCAAGAAGCAGAGAGGGAGGGGGTGAGCTAGAAATTATGTAGACTTTTGAAACCAAAGTACCTGCCCCAAGGGACGCACCTCCTATAACGAGGTACATATCTTAATTCTTCCCAACAATTTCTACTAATCTGGGCCTGAACAAATGTCCACACATATGTGCCTTTGGTTACAGGTTAATTCAAACCCCAATAGGCATTGAGAGAACATTTTTTTCTAAGCCTGTTGTGAATACTGCTTAGACTAAGATGTTCTTTCACTATGATTTTAGCATACACTGTCATATAATACCCAGAAATTTGAGCCCAAACATGAATGAAAAACTTATCAAATAAATTAAAAATTGGGGAGAAATGAATATTTTCTCAAGTGCGAAACTAGTGCATTTTCTGTTTTTCTTTATATAGATAATGTTTAAATAAAGAGTTTATCAGTTTATGGGACAATAAATTTTAAAACATCAACTTTAAGTAAGAAAATAAACATACATTCAACATAAGCTGGAGTCTCTGCCTAGAACATTACCAATTATGTGAGCATTCACTATAAGTCACATAATAAATAAACCACAGTGAGTGATGTTTTTTATTCTTTTTGCTTATGGAGAGGTGAAGGCGAGATCAAATTCTAAAATCAAGTTTTCCTTAAGATTCAAAATGTATTGATGACACTGTTTACAGTTGAATTCATAAGTCCTTCCAACAAAACAACTTTTTGACATTAAAGTGTTTGTATCATCATATACAAATATGACTATATATTTCATATTAATCTATTGCAAAAAGGCACTAGGATAATTTTATAGACGAATGGAAAGAACTCCAATTAGTAATCTTAGTGTAGTAACCTTTCCAGAAAGACAAATACAGCATTTTTTCTCTTATTTATGTTTTCTAGTTCTGGATTTAAGTAAATAACCTGTAGTAATTTCTGAAGGCAGGAAAGTAGTAGGGACAGAGGGTAGAACACAGGTGCTATGATGGGACAAAGAAGAAAATGGGAGGGGAATAAAATGGGGATGGGCAGAAGGTTAGCAACAGCACTGAGTATGCGTGAAAAAAATATATTTTACATATATATTCTCAAAAATCTCAAAAAATAAAAAAATAGTTCTGTACATGTACTCAAAGTTGAAAAGCCCCCAAATACAAAAGCAGCTACCTTAGTCCTGTAGTATTTAAATTCATGGAGATAATACCGTCTAGTAGACAAGTTTCCCCTGAGACTTTTTGGTTGGATATTCTACTGAAGGATAACCCTACTGTTTTGAATACTTACGGTGATTAGAAAGAAAAGTCACTGTTATAAATCACCTTGACATAATGAAGTATAGAAACAGCTTTTCATGTTTTCTTTTTCATATCCAAATGTTTTTATTTTATTAGATTCTGTTTTACTTGATTTTTTCCCCTCTTCTTCAATAAGTATCCTACTGAAAATAAATTCTCACTTGGTCTACCTTGTATGTCTTGTCTTCTTTTGGTTTCTGGAACAACGTAATTTTATTGTCTCTTAGATATGGTTATATTTATCAAACTACTCTGATGAATTATATTTTGGCATATAACTTCTTCTTGCTGGAATTCCTAAGAAAATGTCCATAATTTATACCGGAATCTTCTCTAAGTCTCTCTTTGTTACTGCATGAATTGTGTTGTTTTACCTTGCACCACATGAAGAACCTCTTGTGATTTATCTCCTTGGGAACTGTCAACTTGATCTCCTTACATGGTTATCTAGGTATAGCAGGTAATACTCAAATAATTGACTCACTGTACACTTCATTCATCTTTAATTTTTTTACTCTGTGGCAACACAATTAGAGGAAATTGTTAAGCCTCAGACTAGTTCTCCTGATTCCTTTCTTTCTCCTTATAGTATGCCCAGCCATCTAAATGAGTAGTCTTTTCTTCAGAAAGAATCAAGTAGCAAGGAGTGTCTAGTAATATTGAAGAGTCTGAGGAACCTGTTTTCTGCTTGAAGAGAATTGCAGTGATGAACTCTTTCTGACGGAACTCTGTGCGAGTGTATTCTGGTGGAGGAATCCCAGTTTCTGGGGAAAGGCCAGAATCATAAATTGCTGTCAATTTTAGTTTACTTCTGCTGTGTACAGCTACCCATTGCCTCACGAACAACCATACTAAGAAATTAGACACTACATTTTGGTTTTTTGTGCAGAGATTTTGCAAGAGAGTGTGGATAGGAGAAATTCTGCGATACAGATAACAGACCTGAGTACAAAGATGCAGACAATACAGACAGCGATTTTGTATTTGAAAGTTTGCTAATCATTAATGGTCTTTCCATCATCAGATACACTGACTCCCAGGATTTTAATGGACTAGAAATTATTTTTATCAACCTTTCTATTTTTATTCTTTCTGGAGGAAAGCAAAAATCATTAAAGATTATGAAATTTTAGAACGGAAAATTAGACATTGATCATGCAGGCCTAGAAAAGGAGGAAGAGACTGAAAAAGGTAATGTAAAAAAAACTCTAGAAGTGCTTTTATTTTACGTCTTATTTAACTACTGATTCTCGGCACAGAAGCAGCCTGAAATTATAAATAAGTAAGCAAGCAAGGGAGAAACCAGCATGGAAATGCAGGCCTTAGAAAAGAGAATTTGGAACTGGAGACCCCAAGACAAGGGCACCTACACATGTAAAAGAGACACTGCTAAAGATTAAACCTCACATCAAATGCCGCACACTAATCACTATTAGTGATTCGAGACATCAATACTCCACTTTCACCCTTGGATGGGTCAACCAGACAGAAACTCAACAGAAACTTAAGGGATCTAAAGATGCTATGATCCAAATGAACTTAATAGATATATACAGAAACTTCCACCCAAACACAAAGGATTTACATATTTTTCAGCACCCAATGGAACTTTCTCTAAAATTGACCGCATATTTGGTCATAAAGCAAATAGCAAAAGATACAAAAAAGTGGGAAAAACTCCTTGTATCATATCACACCACCATGGTCTAAATGTAGAGTTCAACAACAACAAAAATCACAGAAAGCCTACAAATTCATGGAAATTGAACATCTCTCAGTTGAACCACCTCTGAGTCAAGGAAGAAGTTAAGAAAAAAATCAAAATCTTTCTAGAATTTAATGAAAATGAGTCCACAACATATACAAATTTACAGACACAAGGAATGCAGTGTTAAGAGAAGAACTCATAGCACTAGATGGCTATATAAAAACCAAGAGAAATCTCACACAAGAGAGCTAACTGCACAGCTAAAGGCTTTAGAACAATTAGAAGCAAACTCACCTAGAAGGGGTAGATGAAAATACTCAAACTTAGGACTGGAATCAATGTAATAGAAACAAAGAGAACAATACAAAGAGTCAATGAATCAAAGGGTTGGTTCTTTGAGAAAGTCAACAAGATAGATAAACCCTTATCCAAACTAACTAAAAGGCAGAGAGAGAGAGAGAATCCAAATTAACAAAATCAGAAATGAAAGGGGGGACATAACAAATGCCCAGGAAATCCAGGGAATTATCAAGTCATACTTTGAAAAACTATACTATCCTAAAATGGAAAACCTAAAAGAAAAGGACAGCTTTCTGGACAGGTACCACTTACTAAAATTAAATCAAGATCAGATTAAAGACTTAAGCATACCAATAACCCCAAAGGAAGTTAGAGCTGTTATTTGTTGTATGAGATTTTTGGCTCAGACTGTTCAGCCAAGCCTCATGGCCCAGACTTTTCCAGGCTAGCCTTGTGGCCCAGAATTTCAGGCCTAGCCTTAAGGTTTGTATTCACAGACTTGCAGGTTTGTATTCACAGACTTGCAGATCCGCAGTCCCACAGAGACACACAGATGCCTACATTAATTGTACGCTGATTGACCTGGGGCTCAGGCCTATAACTTGCTAGCTCTTGCTCTTAATCTAACCCATTTTTCTAATCTTATTCAACCATGCATCTCAGTACCTTTTTCAGAGCAGCATAGATGTCTTCTGCATCTTCTGACTTCTCTGTGGCATTTCTGCTGTCTCTGATGTATTCTTCCAGTTCCCAGAGTTTTCTTAGTCTGGTCGCCCTGCCCATAATTCTTGTCTGCCTTTGGCCAATCAGTGTTTTTATTAAACTAGTAGGCAGGAGAGTTATTTACAATGTAACAGCATAAATCCCCTACAGTTATTAAAAGTCTCCCAAGTAAAAAAAAGCTCTGGACCAGACAGTTTCAGTGCAGAATTCTACCTGACATTCAAAGAGGATCTAATAACAATACTATTCAAACTGTTCCATACAGTAGAATCTAAAGTAGCATTGTCAAACTCTTTTTATTAGGCCACAACACCCTGATTTCCAAGCCACTCAAAAATGCAACAGAGAAAGAGAATTAAAGAATGGGAAAAGATCTTCACCAACCCTACATTTGACAGATGACTGATCTCCAAAATATATAGGGAACTAAAGAAACTAAATCCCAAAAACCTAAATAACCCAATTTAAAAAATGGGGTTCAGAGCTAAAAAGGGAATTCTCAACAGAAGAATTACAAATGGCTGAAAGGCACTTTAAAAATTGTTCAACATCTTTATCCATCAGAGAAATTTAAGTCCAAACATCTTTGAGATACCACCTTACACCTGTCAGAATGGCTAAGATCAAAAACACCAATGACAGCCTATGCTGGAGAAGATGCGGAACAAGGGCAACAATCCTCTATTATTGGTTGCAGTTTAAACTTGTACAGCTACTCTGGAATGCATTATGGCAGTTTCTCGGAAAACTGAGAATCAATCTCCCCAAGGATCCAACAATACTACTATTGGACATATACCCAAAGGATGCACATTTGTATCCCAAAGGCATTAGCTTAGCTATGTTCATAGCAGCATTATTCATTAATAGCAAGAACCTGGAAACAACCTAGATGCCCCCAACTGAAGAATGAATTAACAAACTGTGGTACATCTACAAAATGGAGTACTATTCAGCAGACAAAAAGGTCCCCAAAAATTTATATGCAAATGGATGGATTTGGAGAATATCCTCATGAGCTGAGGGATGTATCACAAGCTCAGAAAGATAGGCTTGGGATGTTTTAAATCTTAAGTAGATTTTAGACAAAAAAAAAAAAAAAAGCAAAGAACACCCAAGCTGCAAACCACAACCTCTGAACAGCCTGGGATCAGAAGAAACTTAAGAGAGACATTAAGGTATTCCTCTAGGAAGAGATCAAGAAGATCTCCTTAGCAAATTGACATCACAACAGGTTGTAACCTAGAAGAGGGGGGAGCAACTCATAAGAGAAGGACAGAGTTGAGTGAAAGGAGAAAAGAGAGAGATAGACAGAGATGGCTATCTCAATTGAGGAAGCCTTTGTGGGGTTGGAAAGAGACCAATTGCTAGGGAAATCCCTAAGAACTCACAGCATTTCCCTGCCTATATCTCCAATCAGTAGTGGAGGAGGTGCCTAAGCAGAACTTCATCTATAATTAAATGAATAACCACCCTAAGTGTAATCCCAGAACCTTTATCCAACAATAAATAGAGGTGGAGGTGGAGATCCATGGATGAGCCCTGGGAAGAGCTCCTGGTCCCACTGAGAGCAGGGGAGGAGATCCTGTATGAGCAAGGGGATAAGGATTATGAGGCAGAATCCCACAGTGATGGCTGACTGGAGCTCACTGAATCAAAAATAGCCACTGGAGATCCATCGGGAAAAGGAGCTAGGCCCTCCAAGGGTAGGCAACTGTCAATTGGCAAGGGCAGTTGTGGAGCCTGGAGGGGTAGAATCAGACTGTGTTCCTGTGCATGGGATGGTATCCTGGAGCCCCTTCCTTGCAGAGGAACACCAAACCCAGTCCTGATATTGGGATGAGGGAATTAGACTTGCCTGGAGTGGATGCACCATGCTGAGCTGACTCATCTTGAGATGTCTTGCCCTTTTGGAAGAGATCAAAAACACAGATGACAGCCTATGCTGGAGAGGATGCAGAACAAGGGAACACTCCTCTATTATTGATGGGAGTTTAAACTTGTATTACGCCCCCAAGACAAGGCGGGGGTGGGGGGAGGAAGCTGAAGGCTGACTTGAAGAGATTAGGAGGAGGGAAGGGAGGGGGAGCACAGAGATACATGGAATAAAAGACTGTTTTTAATAAATAAAATAAAAGAAGAGATTTTGATTTTTAGATTCTCACATTGTTACCATCAAAGTCAAGCTTTTATTATTATTTTTTTAAGATACAGGGACTTTTATATGTGTGCATGCATGTATGCGCACATGTGCATGTGTATGGCTTCAAAGAAACCATTGCTTATTCAAAGAAAGATATAGAAATATGTAGAAAACGTCCATGAAAATGCCCTGTTTGCTGGACCACTAGCCAAAGGATTTAAAGTAGCTGCTTTAGAAAACTAAGCCAAGGCATGAAGAAATAAGACATATGAAATATTTGAGGTATCAGTAAAGTTCCTTAACCAAGAACAAGCTGGAATTCTGCAGCAGAGAAGTGTAAAACTTTGAAAAGTAAGATGAAATCAAAGAGATTTATAGAAACAGAAGAATCAACCAACAAATACAAAGAGAGGACCAAAGACATTACTGACTCTTTAGAACATAAAGGAAATAAAATGTAAGGTGAACATAAGGGATTTAGAGCACAGCATAAAGCAGACAAACATTATAACTCCAGAGATGTGGGTACAATAAAGAGGCTGTGTGGTGTGATAGTAATGGAAAACATCCAAAATTAATAAAAGACAAAAAAAAATGTCAAAAAAGAAATCAGAACCCTAGGGAAGATAAACTCAAAGAAACCCACTTACAGACGCTTTGTAAAACATTTTAACAAGACAGACAAAAAAAAAAAAAATCAGTAGTAAGGGAGATGCACCTTGTCACATACTAGAGTACCCAATCAGATGCCCTTCTGCTTTCTCATCTGACATTGTAAATACTAGGATACTGTGGTCTTCTATCTTCAGAGTCTTAAAACACTACAAGTGTAAAAGAACAGCAGCATCAAGAAACAGTGCCCATCACAAACTAAGAGTATTGTAGGAAGTAAACTTCTACCCACCCCCAAATGGTGTCTAAAATTAAGGTTGTCTCTTATAACCAAATAGAGATGGGTATTTCATCACTAGAATTTTCTGTAAGAGTATTTGAAGAAATCTTACAAGTTAAGTTAAAGGAGAGAAGACAATAACTTTTAGATGTGTGGAGAAATGAGTAATGTTTCAATAACGATAAATAAACAAGATGGAAGACAAGCATAATCATAGGAGTTGTCTTTCTCTTTTCTACTTAATTTAATCCCACATGCTTAGGAAGTAGGGGAGAGCTATTGTTTGATGGATAAAATTCATCTATACTCAATCATTGACAGTTTCATACCATTATAAATTCATTTGTATTCCATAAATTATAGACATGAATAAATTTAATTTTCATGTGCACCTTCAGAAATTTCAATGAGTTTGAGAAACAGAACAAGCAGTTTCCATGACCTCGTTCTCTATCATTAATTTCTCTCGTTTTTATTGGACGCAGTCCTTGGCTCTTCTCATTTCTACAGTAGCTTTTACAATGTCTCAGCTGACTTGGAAGCTCCGTCTGTAATATATGGGTCAGATCATAGCCTTTTTGTTCCATATTAGGAGCCCATAGAAGAGCTCCAGCTCTTCTTCATTTTTCTTTGAGAAAGAAACTTTCTGTGACACAGATACCTCCCTGTATCTTTGCCTTGACATTTACAATAGCCCTCACCTCCTCAGCAGTTTCGTTTTACACAGTGTACATGATTTTTCAACACATTTTGTATTTTTCTTATTCACTGCATGAAAATCACCCTTTTGTTATATATGGAGCATGATGGCACATTGTTATCTTGCTTGGTCAGTCTTTTAATCATGTGGAAGTGCCTAAGCATTAAATATTTGCCAACTATACACAAGTAAGTTTTTCCTGGGGTATTCTTGCTAGTTTAAACACAGTTTCTATGAAATGAGACTAGAAAATAGGTCCCCAGATAATCCCTCATCTTAAAGAATTTCTGCTAATTCTGTAGTAGTTGTCACAGACACTCAGCAAGACATCAGTACTGCTGATACTATTTGAAGCTCCTCACCACTGCTCTAATCTTGCCATGGAGTCTGCCTATAAGAATAAAATAATTTTAGTGGAAAATTTACTTGACTCTCATGCCTACCTAATCAATTATATTACCTAATCAAATTTCTTATTTAAAATTAAGTTAAAAGGTTAACTCAGGAATCACTTTCAACTCGTCATTGCCTATTGTATTTTGGTTTATTACCTAATCACTTATTTTTGCTAAGTACAGTATATTGAACATTATTTGACCTTTTACAAAGAGCTTCCATAGCCTGTATATCATCCTTCAGAATATTAATTTCAATTAATTCATCCATTTGAGAGATATTTATTAGATCTACATTAGACTTCTGGCATTCATCTCATAACTCTGAATGTGAAAAAGAAGGAATTCTGCAGAATATTAAGCTATCATCCCAATATATCCTACTTTGTGATAGATATATAAAAGCTAGGAACTGTGTTAACTATTATAAAAAGCTTAAGGCAATTTTTAAGAAAATATTTCTTAAAATATAGAGCTAATTTTTGAAAAGGAAATAAGAATATTAAATAAGGTCATTATTTGACCATGGAAGAAAGGAAAAGAGAAGAAATGGGAAGGAGAGAGGGAGAGAGGGAGAGAGGGAGAGAGGAACTCGTGTGGACTGAGACTCAATATTACTATAAGCTACTCTTTGGCAGACAAGGTAGAGAGAAAGCTGAAATGCGATGATGCATCTCTTACTGCCAGGTTTTCTCGGCAAGGAATCATTGATACCCACATCTGTCTTTGGAACTTGTATAACTTTTCCTCTGTGGTCTGTTTCATATAAAGATTCCTTCTGTCTGGGAAATAATCTTTAAGTCATATTTAAAAGGAAAGAGGGGTGAGGTGAGGAAGACATAGCATAAAGGGGAGGGCAGTCAATGCTGACTTGTATGTAGACACCTGTACCAGTCTCCGCTGCACTGCCATTCCAGGGGACCAGCAATGGGTTTCATGACTGCAACTGGAAAACACTACTCTTTACATGTTAGTTATGTTGAAGTAGAGATTGAGATGTTTGAAAATACATATTAGCAGTTGGGTAATCCCCTTAGACTGAATTTCACAGAAGTTGCTATAATCCTACTTGTGCTTCAGGTGTGGATCTCTGACAGTTATGTTTTATCTTTAAACACATGAATGCATATCCCTGATGAATATATTGTTCCCTTCTTACATTCCTGTCTTACAACTGTTTGAAATGTGTAGCCAGTGCTTAATATCCCAGAAAATGGTTTCTTTTCATTAGTAATATTATGTACATAAGGGTGAAATCTCCACAAGGTGCACAATCATCTGGAAATTAGTTAAATGACCACAGAATTATCTAATAAATATTGAAGCTTTGCATAATTTTGTCATTTAGTTATGAAAAGATGCTAAAGTAAATTTTAAGAGTCACTCAGTAATACATCTTAGAAAGATAGATAAATAGATAAATAATAGTGGATATTTTATGACTTTATCAATATGAAAATAGAAGGAATAATACAAGGGGGCAGAAAGAGGGCTTAAAGAAAAGAAGGGAAAGAAGGATGAACAAGAGAAAATAGTAGGTAAAAAATATAACAAATACCAATTTTCTCTCATGTACAGACGTTACCTACTTATCTATGTATTCACATACATAGATGTACCCTGCTGGAGGAAATCAGGGGTAACACTGAAGAAGAAGAGGGCGTAGGATTGGGTAATGAATATTTAATATATATGTGTATGAAAATGTCGTGACTAGCACATTGTTTTGTAAACTAAGTAATATGTTAATTACAATTACAGCAGATATAAAAACAGAATAGAGTTCATTGTGGAGAAGGCAACAGGCGGAAAAGTCAGAAAGGAAAAACTGTCAGAGGGAAATGAGCTGATTCTAAACAGGGTGACGGTCATGATGAATTGAGGTGCTTTGCAGACTAGTCAAATCAGTCATCACATGATAAAATCCTAAGCACATCATTTGATATGATGTGGAGTACATTCCACAGGTATAATTCTTTTTACTTTTGTATTACAGATGGCATGAACTTGTCAAAAGGTTTATACACATACTTAGTCTGCATCCAGAAATACGTCGTGATTAGATCTGTAGTATTGCCGGATCCTTTTATTTTTTAGAATATCTACAATTGTTCTTACTGCTTTTTGGGAACTCTATGGGAATGTATTAAAATGACACAATTCTGCTGCCAAGCAATATTCTCTAAGTAGACAGAAAATGCTGTGATTCTTCTTCACGTCTGTGGGGAAGAATGAGCCCACTAGAAACTTAAAAATTTTGAAGGAATTTGTCTCCTTGCAGCCCTATCGGATATAATACTCCTGTGTTTGGGGACATGGAGGATTATGGAGCCTACTCTCTTCATTTTGACCTCATTTTAAATCTTCTTTCTAATGACTTTTTGAACTTTTATGTTTTTGTAATTAATGAAAGACAGATTTGGGAATAATATACGTGGAGACTCACAAATGTGGGAAAGACTTTACCTGTAGCCTGTTGAAGTGTTCTTTGGACCAGGAGGTTCTCTCTCAAGCATAAATGATATATTTGTGGCTCTTTGTGGTCTTGGCCACCGTGTCATGATGTAACCAGCAGGTGGGGGGCTGCCTCCCACGGGCCGGGGCAAATATATACTATGACTTTTTTAAAGAACTAAATGAAGAAAATCATTTTTGATCATCTGGGTAGTATTGATGAATCAAGAAAAGTGGTAGTTTCTGTGTGGGGTGGAACCAAATGAGCAGGAAGAAAGGGAGCTGGAACTCTCCTTTGTATGTAGAATGCAACAAACAAACAAACAAATTTTTAAATAAAAAAATTGAACTTCAATGAGGGGAAAAAGATGAATAGAGTGTGTATTTAGCCAAGTGTGATGGGTGTTGGTAATTAGAATCCAGTATTCATGTGTGAAATTGTAAAAGAAAAAAATAATAAAAATTTCACAAATAAATAAAATACATAGAAATGTTGGTATTGTAAAAACAAACAAAACAAAAACCCTTCCTTAAAAGAGGGAAAAACACAGGCCTTACCCCTTCCCCCAGCTCTCGGCCTGTTCCTCTGACTTAGCTCGTTCTGAGACAGCACCCTCCAGAAAGACTTCTCTGATAGTTTCAAACAGCCTCTCCCTGGGTTCCTTCAGGGTCCTACACCTCTGATTCTCATTCTTTGTTGCCTGTTTTCACCTTCCACAAGAAGATGATGAACCCAAAGATTGTTTCAAAGCCAGAATCATTGAGAAAGTAAACCAGTTACCAAAAACTCTTGTTGCCAAATACCACATGAAGACATCTTTTGTGATTTCCAGGAACTAAATTGGGGTGTAATTTTAATGAGTCAGTAGGTGTAGCTTAGTACTGCCTTTAAAATCACATCAAGGGACTTCAGGGCTGGGACAGGGGCAGCAAAAATATTCCGGATTGTACTCAGGATTTAACAGAACTAAACATACTTTACACTGGACACTTTTCAAAGAGCAAGTATGTGCTATTTATGAGAGTAGCTGCATTCAGGTCCCTGTTCAGTTCCAGTTGACATAATGAAGCCGCCAAGGGAAAGCACTGAAAGCTTCATCTTTCTCTCCATATACTTTAACCCCCCCCCAAAAAAAATCATCAAACATAAACATCAAGATTATTAGTATTTACTTCACTTATTGTTTTTATTGTTTGAGAAATGATTGCATGCATATAACATTTGATCTATCCTAAAATGTTTGATTAATCCTAGCCCCCATTTCTTCCCCTGCAGTCCCTTCCTATTTCTATTGCTACATTATTCTGAAAACTTCATATATTATTGTCCCCTCTTCCATAATGATCCCTAGTACCTAGAGGGAGAGTGTGGTGTAAATGTTCCAATTAGAGATGAGTAGTCCACAGTCTCCTGTTCTCTGAATACTTACTAGTTGTAGGTCTCTGTATTAATTTCCATCTACAACAAAAAGAAAATTTTCATTGGAGCATTGTGTTCACAGGTGGTTCGAGAGATAAGAACTGATGAAGGAATTTAATAATGTGTCCATTTAGCAGAATAACAAGATGAAGTTCTTCTCACGGGTCCAGGCATAGCCATGTACTGTTTCTTTGGTCTAATTTGTGATTCTAGTCATGGGTTCCATGCTTTAGAGGAGGCATTAAACTCACTCAGAAAATGATTAGTCACCACTATCATACCTGTGCTATTACAGTAGTTTCCCTATATTGCTAGGATTCCTGTTCAAGCTTTCAGGGTTCATTACAGGGTAGCATTGTTAAAGACTTTTCTACCTGGATGCATAGACAGAACGATCAGGAAATATGAAAAGTTTCCAGGAATGACAAAGCTTCTAGATTCATACTAGTCTGATTTCCCCATGTTCTATGGTTCAGGTCAGTGGCATCTTCAGCAATAGGGTCATGCCATCACATTCCAGGAAATTGCCAAGTGTGTGATGCCAATATTATGTACTGTTTGAGGAGGGACTAATGTGACCCCAGAACAAATAGTCAAGAAGAGGGAACTCATACGTGGCACTGGGCTTTTCATGTACAGCCTATGGTATGTAGGAGAAGAGTAGTTCATTTACTATAGGCTAGCAGCATTTAATTTCCTTTTAAGGTTGAAACACTGGTCACCTATTTTTCTGTGCTTTAAAAGCGTGATATGACGTTGAAACCTGATATTTTCAAGGGCATGCATTTCCTTACTTTTATTTTAGCATTGATCAGAGTAAATAGAAAATGAAGGTACCATTTCCTATCTGGGATAAAGCATGTGTGAGGCTCCAAGAATGCATTCTACTTTGTATTAGTAACCAATTTTAGTTTATAATGAATGTTAAATAATTTTATTATTTACTCAGGCTTAGAGTTATACAAGGAAATTTGGATTTGAAATTTGACTCTGCCTCATGTTCCATTTAAATGAAGAAGTTTATAGCAGGTTATTTCCCCGATGCTCAATTCATTCATAGTTTATGGTAATAAACTTATGCTTTGGAAGAGAGGGAAACTAATCCTTGAGATATGGCCTTAAATTGTATTGTTTAATATTCATCCTTTGAGCAAGCTATGGTATAATGTTTCACAGTCCAGGTTTCCCCTTCAAGCCCTGATTTGCATGCATAATCAGCAGTCAGCCTTGCTTTTGCCAAAGCCTAAATGCCACCGGTTGTTCCAAGACTGCCTTTGCCCTGCTGTGCTCACAGAATCCAAATGTATGCAGTTAAAGTGCTAGTAACAGGCTAGAGATATTAATATGTTTATTCGGGGTCTGAGTTACGTCCCTGGGGATACTGTCATGAACACATTACAACTCAGTCATTTATAATCAGTCATAAGTTTGTGAGTGACAGCTACAGAGCAGCCTGTACTATTATATTTCTGTCATTTTTGTAGAGCAAGCAGGTGGTGAAGGCATAAGTGAACCATAGAGAAAGAATGTAGTCAGGCTAAGATTTGAATATGGATTTCTTATCGTCATTGTTAGTAACATTTAGAAATTTTCAATGAGAATTCTACCTCTTCATTTTTCTGGATAAAATTCTTAGATTAATTATAGACAGTAATGGGTACCATTAAAATTTTAAACAATCATAAAACCCCTTCCACTTTCACCATATGCATCTACCCTAATCCTCTTGCCTATAGTCATCCCCTGTCTACTTTCCTGCCATACTTGTTTATCTTTCCTCTAGGTTTCATATATGAGAGAAGGATGCTGCAGTCAGCCTTATTTTGATAAACAGGATGACCTGTGCTTCCACCTACTTTTTCATAAATGTCATAATATTGTTTTTATGGTTTGGCAATATTATGTTATGTAATACACTACATATATTCATCAGTCAATAAACTCCTGGACTGATACCATATCTTGACAATTGTAATTAGCACCTCTGCAAACACAAAAACATGCTATCGCCGTTGTAAGATGGCTTGGATTCCTTCAGTTTTATACATAGATGAGATGTTGCTGGATTATATGAATGTAACATTTGTAATATTTTGGGGGACCCCAGAATTGATTTCTGTAGTTTCAAGACTAATTTTTATTTCCAAAAATAATGTTTATGTTCCTTTTCACAGAACCTAAACAGTAACTGTTGTTGGTGCTCATTTGATGGAAGCCATTTTGGGTGGTGTGAGATGGAATCTCAACGTGGTTTTGCTTTACACCTCCCTGATTACTAAGGATGTTTGGCATTTTTTAATTCAGTTGGTAGTTATTGGTCATTCTTCTTTGAGAAATATCTGGAGAGTTTTGTACAGTTGTTCATTTTTGGGCTTGGCAGGTTTTACTATTAAGATTTTAAGGTTTTATATTCTAGATGTTTGTCCTCAGCGTGGTGACTAGCTAGTGAGAATTTTAAAACACTGAGTAGGCTGAGTCTTTAGTCTCTTGCTTCGTTTGCTGTCCTGTAAGCTCTTTAATTTAATACATCATCTTTTGTGAGTTCTTGCTATTATTTCCTGAGCTCTGGGCCTTTACAGGGGAAAAATTTCCTATGCAAATGTCAAACATTTCTGCTATGTTTTTCTCTAGTATTTTTAAGTTTCAGTTCTTGTAGTAAGAGTTTGAATTCATGTATGGATGATTTTCGAACGTATGAGAAATAAGAACTTGACTCCATTCTTTAGGATGATATTTACTATTTTATAGCATTACTTTTTGAAGAGGTTATTGCTTATTTGACTTATGTTTTGGACATTGCTCTGTAGACTGCCAGCTCTAGATATATGAGTTTATCTGGATCTTCTACCCTATATTCCAGTGGTTTCCATTTTTATGTCAAGGCCGGGCCACTGTTACTGTGGCTCTGCAGTGTAGATTGAAGTATGGATTGTGTTGTATCTATCATTGTTCTTGTACTTTAATTATTTGATCTTTTTTATTTTTTTCTGTTATAGAAATTAGTTATAGAATTTATTTTTCAAAGTACAATAATGGTAGTTATTTTATTGAAATGCTAGAATACTCTTTACATTATTTCTATTTTAATATTAATTCTTCCGATTTTTAGACATGGAAATTCTTCTCAAATTCTAGTATAAGTAATTTGTAATTACTTTTTTTGACTTTAATATAATTACATCTTCTCTCCCTCTTTTTCTTTTCTCCAAAACCTTTCTATGTACCCCTCCTTGCCATTTTTTCCCATTAATAGTTGTTACATGTATGTATATGTGTATACATGTATATTCCTAATTACATTATCTTGCCTGTATTTATGATTTCAGAGATAATCATTTAGTATTTAATAATCAATTACTGTGCATTTCTTTGGAGAAGACTGTTATTCCTACTCTCAGCATTCTTTGCTGATTTGGGGTTCTTTTGTGTAGGATTGAACCTCTTGGTCTTTCCTTGTTCACATTAGAATATTTTACATCTATAAGACAATGCGTGCAGCTAAGACTCAGGGGGAGGAAAGATTGTCAGAGCCATAGGATCCCAGAGATTGCTGTAAGACTGTCTCCTAGTGATATTAGTAAGTCCACCAATAAAGTCTCACCAACATGACTCCCTAATTATGAGCTGAACACGGGCAATAACAGTAGACATGTTAAAGTAATTTTTTTATAAGATCAACTAAAAGCCGAGATAAGAGGCTACAGGACACTCAAGCCAATTGGCTACTTGACTCCTGAATGTCCCCCATCTTAATAAAGAAAATATAAAATTAACATTTTAATAATTTTCATTGTATTCTATCATTGTGCTAGTTGTTTTACTTGTACTAATTAGACCCTTTTACATGTCTGTGATAATCACTATTAATCCTGTTTAATGACAAAACTAAGGTGTAAGGGTGGCATACAGTTTTTAGGTTCATTGCTATTGAGATACAGATTTAGGTGCTAAATTCTGGCAGTCTGAAGATACATCTTACATTAGCTGTTCTATAAATACATTGTTGTATCTAATTTCAAAAACATTCACCTCATGGTAGGTCTTTGTTTCATCAAACCAGGTTTACTATCTTTTTATTCATGCGCTGCATGAAACATTTATTTGAAGTATACACTGTTGCTGGTCATGTCTTAGGATGCTCTAACTGCTGATACTTTGTCATCTTGCTGCATTGCTTGGAGTTACATGTGTATGCTCATTTTTTTTTATTCTGGTGTTAGCAGGCACTTTAATGCATGTCCAACATTTAGTACTCTGCTGCCACTTCCTTAGGTTTTGAGTTAATCTGTAACTGTTAAGTTATGTTGTGTTTCTTATGTGATATAGTCCTGGAGAAGATTAAATGGCATTCTACTTTCCTACAACTTTAGGTATGTTTACTTAAGATTACTTTCAAAAGCAAGTCCTATTGGTCAGTCAGCCAGAAAATCTTAAATAGAATAAACTCTGTTGTTAATACATCTTAAGAGAGACATTTCAGGGGTGGACGAATTTGCTTCAGTGGTTATGAAGCTTTTAAAAGAATAGTTTGTCAGTCCAATTTTTATTTATGCTAGAAAACGATTAGAGGACTAATATCTGCTGACTACAGAACAGTATGCAAGTCCTACTATAATTCGTTCTTGTATTGAAGTTAGAGATGCATTAAAAAATTCAAGGCTAATTTCTTTTGAAATTAATCTTAGGTGAACATGCCTAAAGTTGTAGAAAAATGCTTCACGTATCTTGACATTGTTTCTCTAGGCAGCATGTGAAGTTGAGTACATAAATATTCCTGCTGCTCTAACAAAAATGCTACTGGGGCACTTAAAAGTTATCGAAACAGATGCAAAGTGTCATCCCTCTTATGTCAGAATGTCAATCACCACTGACAATCTATAAAACAGGGAGGCGACCAGCACCAGCCAAGGAGAATTTGTACACACCAGGACGCCTCTGTGTGACTCCAGTGTCTAACATAAACCTCTCTGTGTTTCTATTTTTTTTTCTTTTTTCTATTTCTCTTTTTTCTTGATCTTATTTCTGCGGTTGTGATGGATACTGTGTTTGCCTCCATTACACTCTCACCATAACGTCCTGTTTTGAAGCATTGTGGTTATCTCCAAGACTCACGGGCTTCTTGAACTTAGGATGGATACCATATTAGTAGATTGGAGTACAGTTCCATGCTCAGAGAGGTTAGTGAACAAATGCCTTGGTAATCAGCTAATTAATGTCCTCTTTCTCTCTCTCTCTCTCTCTCTCTCTCTCTCTCTCTCTCTCTCTCTCTCTCTCTGGAAGGCATTACTAGATGATTGAAATTGTAATCTCTCATGTTCTGGCAACTGTTCTCAAAAGCTCAGCAATATGGACACCCCCTCTGTCCTCAGAAGAATTCCCTGCCTAAACCTGTCTTTAGCTGGAGAATGTCCTGGGCCTGGAGAACTGACTTTATCTGAAAGCTGTATCTAAATATGATGCCGGATTTATCTTCAGCTTGACCTTTGTCACAGATTTCTGCTAGAAGATTTGTGCTAGGGGCCTTTGCTGTAGGAACCTACTGACACATTTGAAACTTTGTAATAGGAGCATGCCACTTAATTCAAATTAGGGTTTCTCCCCCGGCTCCCCAATCCTATATATTCCTTATAATCTGGAATAATGTTGAGCAGTTTTACTGAAAGCAATCTCCTGGAGGGCTGCCTTCGTTTGTGCTCATGAGCCATTAACTTTCTGTTCCCACTTCTGCCCCTTTGCCCTTGCAGACTGGTGACCAACACGCTAAGAGGACCTGCACACTCTTTATTGATGAATACTAAAATTATAGCTTACCTTCTTATTAGAAAAACTATGGCATTAAAATGGCAGCATGACTTGCTTTGTCTATTTACTTTAATCAAAATAGGACCAAGGACAATCCAGTTAGCACAAATATTTATTAATTTCCAGAGTCAATTCGTGAAGTCAATCTATTATGCAAACATTAACATAAACATTTATCCGAACTGATTTTTTGTGATTGGCAGTTATCCTTCCCCCTTGTGCCCTCAGAATGTCTTGTTTTTTGTGACACGTGGAGGACATCTATAGTGGGATTATGTAACATTGTAAATAATTGTCCCACCCACTGGTTTAATAAAAAGTGCTGATTGGCCAAAGGCAGACAGGAATTGTGGACAGGGCTACCAGACTTAGAAAACTCTAGGAACAGGAAGAACAGAGCAGAAATGCCACAGAGAAGCCACAGAGACACCATGATGAGATGCCAGCAGATACAGAGGAAAGAAGTTGAAATGCTGCTCTGAGAAAGGTACTGAGCCTCATGGCTGAACAAGATAAGAGTCATGGGCTAGTTTAAGGGCAAGAGCTAGCAAGTTATATGCCTGGGCCCCAGGTAAATCAGCGTACAATTAATACAACAGTCTGTGTTTCAGTGTGATTATGGGACTTTGGATCTGAAATTCTGGGCCAGGAGGCTAGGCCGGAAAGTCTGGGCCAGAAACTTAATACAACAGACATCTGTCCTTTTGTATATTTGTTCTTAGTTCCAAGTACATGACACGGTGTAGAGTGTGTGATTATCATTCTTGCATATCATCCAAAACTCCTTAGTGCTGAAATAAATGACTTGTCCACTGGCCCTGACCTCCTCTGATTCTGGAGTCAGGAAGCTTATGAAGCCATAGGTGGAAAGAAAAGGTTATGTTATCTGTATTTGTTCCCATACAGTCGTTCTAGGGAACTGTGAATGACATCGTGATGGTATTCATCATCACTGTAGACATTATACCTCTGCATTATTCCTGGACACACTGAAAAGTGTGACATCCCTGGCTCTTTTTAGAATTAACTTGAACTTGTCATGATACCACATCATTTAGTGATATGTGTCACTAATGACCATTCCTTCGTGGTTTCTCATGTGGCTTCCATAACGGGTCACAGCAGCAACTTGTTTTGAGTGAAAAAGTAGCCTGAGGCAATGGAACAGGACAACGCAGTGCCAAGCCAGTGTCCAGTGACTTATGAACCATTCTCTCTTCCCAAGTCATGCTATAGTCCCATTCATAACATAATACTCGCTTACTAAACATTCTTACAAGTATTTGACAGATTTAAGGTAGATCTTCTGCTTAGTATGCCATTTGTGAGACGAGATGGCAAGGAAGCTTTTGCTTGCTTCAGTTTGGATGGTCTCCAGTATTTGAATCTTTAAGATGGATCATTCTCAGGAAATATAGGCTCTACTTTGCAAATTTCCAAACTCCTTGTTTTGGCTGCTTTATACGTGGATTAACTCAAATCAGTTTCTGAATAGAATGCAATCAGAGGGACTGAATGAAGGTGCCCATGGGCATGTGATAATTTTGTTTCTTAGATTGTAAGGATTATTAAAATTAAGAGATATGAATAAATGCAGCCATGTATGCTGCAAGTGTGGCTTGGACATAAAAGACAATCTTTTCTAATTGAAATTATCTTGAAACATTCACTTGAGTGAAAACTCTGGACTCTTCTACATGGTGGAGTAGCCTGTGAGAATCACATTTTTCAAACATATTTTATTTTCCATGTGCAAGTGATTGTGCCTCCTGATATTTTAATGCTGTTTGAGGAGGTGATGACTCACTTTGCACTATTACAAACATGAAGATCCCCACCTTGGTAAATAATACCTTCGTAAAACGCCAGCTGCCATGACAGATGTCCGTAACCCTAAAGCTGATATAAGAGGAGGTGGACCCCAGGATGTCATAGGCTAGTCTGACTAGTCTGGCAGTTAATTCTAGGGCCAATGAAAGAACCGTCTCTCAAATTTGATGTCTCACCTCTTCATACCTGCTTGCACATATGCATGTGCACACACGTTATACCCTTTCACCCACTACATACACTACACACATACATACATAAATTTGAAAAGTTTTAAAAGTCAGCATTTTTATACATTTAAGATTTTGTGTCTTTGCTACATTAACTAAGGACTGGCGTGGAAGAAATGACTCTTAACTGACACCTTAGAACCCATTCCCTACAGAGGAACACCATACCCAGTTCTAATATTGAGATGAGGGAATTGGATCTATCTCAGATTGAACTGACCCACTTTGGGACTCCTTGCCCTTTTTGGGGAAAGCATGGGGATGGGGTGGAAAGACAATGAGGGATGACTGAGAGGGATTGGGAGGAGGGAAGGGAGAGTGAGCAGGGAGATACATGGAAAAATAAATTTGTAATTTAAAATAAGAGAGAGTAAGAGAAAGGAGGAGAGAAAAATAAATGATTAAACAGAAAAAAAATACATTTAAAAATGGTATTTGTTTAGATTTATCCTACATGGGAAACCTCCCAGAGGTTTAAAGTCGCAAAAGATTTTTTTTCCTGTATTTTGACTGAATTAGACTTATTTTGTGTATTTCAAAGAAATACATTTAAGATATTATCCCTTTTTCCCAACACCGAAGTCTGAAGCACTGTTAATATGAGTCCATAAACTGGGACCCCTTAAAACTAGCAGTACACTATTCATGTAAGTGTGTTCATATCCCCTTCTCCACTACTCACTAGTAAACACTGTCTTCTTTTCAAGTGCAATATTCTAAAGCAGGGGGAAATAATACACTGAAGCTTGTCAGCAAAGAATAACGATATACACTATGATTACAGAGTGTCTCAGAATAATCTCCTGAGGTGAATGTAAGCAACTGGCGTTTGCCATTGAAAAGTGAAAATTGCAGCCCAATAAAAATGCAGCCAACCTGAGCCAGGCAATTGGGTGTGTGTCAGCATGTCAGTCATCCTCTTAGGAGACTGGTCACAGGGGTTTGAGTTCAGGGTTATTTTGGGCCGGGATAATGACATCGTTTTAAATAATTAAGTTTCTTCTTCTTCTTCTTCTTCTTCTTCTTCTTCTTCTTCTTCTTCTTCTTCTTCTTCTTCTTCTTCTTCTTCTTCTTCTTCTTCTTCTTCTTCTTCTTCTTCTTCTTCTTCTTCTTCTCTCCCTCCACCCTTTCTCTCTGTGGGGTGTGTGTGTGTGTGTGTGTGTGTGTGTGTGTGTCTTTGTAGATGACCACATACCATGTTGTCATGCCAAAATATCTTAGGATTGGTCATTCTGTGGTGGTTTGTGGAGATTCACGTTCTAAACTTTGCACAGCAAGTGCTTTTACCGAGAAGTGATTGTCCTGCTCTAAGTAGTGAGATCTTATCCAAGAAAGGGGGAGAGGGAAAAGGGAGAGGGGGTGGGCTGTGTGAGGGGATGCAATGAGAGTGGAGGAGAGGAATATTTAGACTTTAGGGTGCTGCTTGACAATGGAACACATGGAGTTTGTAAGTTCCATAAAATGTATCTACTTCTAAGGGATGAAATTATAGAGACGCCATCTAGCTTAATTCAAATTCACAGGAATAGTGACAATTGTGGATATGCTAGAGATTGACCCCCCCCCCAAGGCCTTGTACATGCTAAGCAAGATTTAAGCAAGATTTCTACAAGGGAAATACATGTTCAGTCCTTGTATAACTATTAAATACATACATCAAATTTGCTCTAAAACCATGTTAAAACTGCTACCCTAACATAATGTATAAACAGATGATCATTTATGTAATAACAATCCATGTGAATGTGTTAAATGGGTAAATGAAATTTATTAAGATATAAATTGGGGAGATACACACGTATAAAACAGAACTGAATGACCATCTGAAGTTATCCTCATGCCTGGGAGAGAATGAACCTGGCTGTTCAGTGCTCAATCATGCCAAGAAGAAAATGTGTCCACTGTCTCTTTCCTTTTAAGAAGTGTCTCATATGAAGACAAAGAAGCACCACTTCTTTAGGGCAGGATAGCCCAAGGTCATGGGTGGAGCAAATACCACTATATTTATGAATTCAACATAGGTTAAAATATGAATTCAGAAAAGGGAATCTTTTGTAAAATAAGAACATAAATTGGAGTTGATATTTGTATGTTGTTATACTAGATGTACTACTATAAGTTTTTTATAATAAATATGTATCAAGAGTGCTATACAGTTGTATTTTTTAAACATTGCAGCAACAAATGTATGTATAACACTGCCAAAGCTTTTGTTATATCACTATGGAAATATGTTTTCCTCTGTGTATTTATATATGTGAATAATATATATTGTATATATCTACATTTAATTTAATTTGATTAAGCAAAATCAATTTATTACTAATAATCAATACATGAGAATAATCACCTCAATTATTTATAAGATATAAAATATTCAAAGGCATAGCTAAATCATCTGTGTTAACTTTGTCAAACTATATAATCTGTCATTAAGCTATATAATCTATGTAGTGCTTCTACATATATATCACCAGATACTTACTTTCAATTTGCATATTTTGAATAATAGTACTTAAGTACATATTTTTCCATAATTATGAGCATATTACAGATAGCTCCATTGCTCATGTAGTCTTCAGAGTACAAAGACAATTTATCTTCATTTCAAATGGTCCTATTTTCTACTTATCAAAAATGTTCACATATTCATGTTGATTACTCCATTGTGTCTAGAAATGGCACTGCTGATGTTTACTTAAGGATAATTATATTAATTACAGTTTTATGTGGAAAATAAGCATATTTACATGTAAAACTGTTCAGGTGTTTGCAAGAGCTAATCATGTTTATGGGCATTTAAAGTGTCTCACTGAAATCTGTGCAAGAGATTCTCTGGAGATGTAAAGCGACATAGTTGTATCTTCAGGAAATAATAATGAATAGCCTTTCACATTAAAAATACATGAAAATATATGTAAAATGGCAAGTTATTAAGGAGGCAAAATAACATTTCATCTTATTTAATGATTTTTCCCTTTTGCTTAGACTTTTTATTAGATAATTTTCCCTTTGACAAAATGACAAAATCATGTTAAGAAAGCTTATTTTTTATACACATTCCTCATCATATTAGTGAAAGTATGGAGGCAGCAGATCTGATAGGCAGCTGGCAAACCTGAGTCTGTAGCTGGAACCAGAGACAGGAATGAGTGCTAATGGTCCAGTACTGTCTCATTTTTATCCTTTTAATCAGCCTCTAGTGCAGTTTATTGGATGGTGGTACCCACATGTAGGATCTAGGACTTATGCCTATCTGTAAAAGTTTTCAGAAACATGGCCAGAAGCTTGTCTCCTAGGTAATTTCAGATCCTGTTTTCTTGAAATGGAACATTAATTGACACATTGTTGTGACCTTGATAATCAAACGTAAGTTCAGTTTGCTCAATGGTAATTTAAAATTTTCTGGGCATATAGCTTTTTTGCTTGATACTACTAGTAATAATAATAATACTTTTTATTCTGTATTGCTATAATTTCCAGTGAGATCAGTAATATAGAAGAATGACTAGAAAGTTGTTTAATTGTAACATCCCCCAGAACTAGTGATTATCAGGTCCTTTTCTCTGTTCTAATTATTTAAATTGTTTGGAATATTTCCCTGTGTATAATAATTGATAAAATTTTAGAACTATACAGTTCTAAACTATACACTTTAGACCTAGGAGTAATCACCATAGAAATATCCTTAGACATAATAAATTTGACAAAGAAATGAGTAGATCTACTTTTACTCCCATTTAATACCTGAAGAAAGATTCATGCTATCATGCTTGATATAATTGGCATCAAAAGAAATATGCCTGCTTTACACACTGGTGAGGGCCACCATGTACTTGTCATAGAATACATACTTAAAATCAGGATGCACTTTTTTGATGAATTCCACACTTATAAAAAGTTAGTATGAAGACATTCATGTTAGAGCTAGAGAGATGGTTCAGTGAATATTAGCACATACTACTCTTCCCAAGGACCCAAGTTTGATTACTAGCATCCACACGAGGTGGCTCATGACCACCTGTAACAGCACCTGCACTCACATGACATATTTGCACAGATATAAACAAATAAATAAAAATCTTTATACACATACATATACATGTACATTGGAATATACTTATTATGAAGCTTATAACTCTTCAAATGGCAAAAATTAGGACATTGTTTTTTTCTCTTATGGTAAAAGAATATTTTGAAGAGACAGCTCATTGTACAAAACACAAGAAAATGAGAATGCCCCTATGCTGCTGGCTCCCATACATATTTTATTGGTAAAATTCTAGTAACAAGCCAGCTATCCATCCCATCAGTAGCCACCTCTAAACTTTGAAACATCTGCTGTGATAATAGAGGATAAGGTTTTCCCAACAACCAAAGGTCAAATCTGTGTTTTGTACATAGTACATGTATTTATAAACACATATATATGTGCTTATCTATGCTTACTGGTGGGAATAGATTATCCTTGATGATAACCAGTTGTTCATTAAGTCAGATTCTCCTTAAGGACCCTAATAGCATTCTCCTTGTAAATACCCTATTAGTATAGGGGCACCTGTCTGCAAGTGTAAGCATTTGGTAGGCTGTCATAATGACGTCATGACACCAAAGTGTGCCTGGGCTACTTAATGAGATGCTATGCAAACAACAATATCAACTTTGTAAATACCAGTATGGTGTTCTTTCAATTCATGGCTTCCATGTTAAGATGGCAGTCGTTATCCCATGCTACCTTTCAGACATATCAATTTTCTCCTCATATTTCTTGTCTTTGCCCTCAACCTTGATCTTCTTCTCAGATAATAACATGCACAATATTTTATATTCCTAATCTACTGAGTGATATAATCAATATTATGGGAGTTTTGGAAGGGTTTTTAATTGTTGTTTCTGCTGTTACTTTATGTTTTGGCACGTTTCTCAAAGATGTTGACTTGTATAAATGTTCTGTAACAAAAGATGGATGATCGAGTCAGGACATCTCTATCACCTAAGCACAGCAATTTGTGTATTCTAGAGAATATAGCTTCTCTGCAGAGTACTAGTTATATTTTACTACGAACTCTATTTGTATATGATGTGTACCCATGTGAAGATAAACAGTGACCTATGGCAGCTATTAATGTGTGATAAATATGAACTTTAAAATGTTTAATTTATGATAATTTTGTTATACACATCTGTATAAGATCAAAACATATACTAAATTAATGTAAACTTGAAAAATTAATGTGTTAACAATTTTAATAAGAATTTGATTCATTTGTCGTTAGTTTGGTATAGAGTCTCACACCAACCTAGGCTGTTTTAGAACTCATCTGGTCTAGCACAGGCTGACATCCCACTAATGGCAGTCCTCCTCCCTCTGACACCCAAGGCTCACAATTACAGATGTGAGCATTGCATTGTACACGACTAATGAGATTTTTCTGTAAGAACCCCTCATCATTTACCCTTAATTTGGTTGATTTTAATAACCTTGGGTTGTTTTTTCAATTTATTCCATGTCCACTATTGAAGTTGCCCAATTATTCAACCCTCTAGTATTGTCCCACAATAATAATGTCTATATTCTTGCCAGGATTCTCATTTAATGTGAGAATCTGATAGTAAAATATAAGGTATGCAGTACTATGTCTGCTTCTCATCATTTATTTTCCACCTATCTCTCCTGCCACACGTATCTGGATATAATTGCTTTGCATAAAATCCTTACAGTGGTCAAAACTGTATTTATTATTTCATCATTCTTATCTCAAAAGCTCACATCTAGTAGGTTGATTAAAACCAGAAAGGGTTCGTATCAGAAACTACAAAATCCTATAGTTTACAGGACATGTAAAAAGAAAATTATATTAATGGAGATATTCTTAGAAAATTTTAGATTTTCTATTTATGAATTAAGATTAAGCAGAAGTCATTTTTCATTTTACACTCAGATATTTAACATAGTCTAAATGTATTTGAATAATAAAATAAAGTGTAGATCAACAGTGACTTCAAGGTGAAATCTCATTTTCACTTAACAAAGTCAAGCGGAGGAATGGGCATTATGGGGCAGCAGCCAAGTACAGACTTCTTTCAGAGATGGATTAATTGCCCACTGCTAAGCAGCATTATACTTGGTTATCATCTAATGAATGGTTTGATTTACATCACATTAATATAATGGCTTAAAAGTCAATGACCTTGTCATGTTCTCATCAGCACTGGTGAGCTTTGATGCAGTATATGCTTTGCTGAGTAGAGTACTGTATGATGAGAACAGTGTAGGCTGAATCAATATTTAGGAAATGGGGCTGGAAACAGTAATCTTTATATTCACCCCAAATATGTCATATATAAGTGATAAAGGACATATTAACTCAATATAATAAGGTCATTTTTATAAAGTGTATGCATACACCTTTTTTTCCTACTGGAATTTGGTAAAACTTTTTTAATTTTTCTGATAATCCTTGTCAGATGTTTTTAAAAGGAAAGTGATAACAATCTGAATCTAAAGAACTTAAAAATGTAATATTTCTCAAATTCTTTTCCATATTAAAACTGTCATGCAATTTGATTCCAGCATTACTTATTTCAAGATAAAAGATTGACATTGTGGTTGCAAACAGAAAATATATTGCCAACAGTGACATAGGACTCACCATTGGCCATTTCGTACACTGCATTATAATAATTTTAAATAAGCAGTTTTACACTGGTTATTGAAAAGATTGCAGTCAATTTAATAAGACATTAAAGATGCACATTTACACTTGTTTCTATTAAACATTCACTATAAGAGCAACACATACATTATTGTGTGACACATCTTTTAATTCTTACATTTTTTGAGGTAGTAATGTATATAAGTTGTGTCTGCAGAATATAATGGGTTCCTAAATTCTAGTTCACAGTCAGTTTCACAAGGAACTATCTAGGTTCAATGAATCTCCTAGATGCACCTGACAAGCTTCAGTTATTCTGTTATTTCTATTGTTGGACAAAAGAATGCTATTTTAAGATTAAATAAAAATACAATATAACTACTTACTACAAAAACACTGTTTTAAAATATGCCTCTGAATTAGTCACAGTACTAAATTAATCTTGTAATTTTTTTAGAAGTAGAAGTTTAGAGTTCTCGTCCTTTTAAAAACAACAAGAATCCCAATAACAATAACATTTGATACTATGGTTTTTCCCTGAAATATGGATTCCTCAAGATGCACAAAATGACTTTTAGCAATTTTTTTTTATTGCAGAAATGGCAATGATTCCTAAATCTATCTAATTAGTCAAAAGAGAAAATGAATTCCAAGTACAGAACTGTTGAAAATTAGTGTGAACTCCAGGATAATTGAAACCAACCTGACCACATAACCCAAATAACTAAATAAAAGTGGATGATAATGTTTATATGTATAGGATTTGGATTCAAGAATACTGGTTGTTTAGTACCTTTTTATGCTATTGTTTAGTCTCCAAATGTCACTCATAACATAGGAATCAGGCATAGCCATGCCTTTGCAATGTGGTAGGCTCAATATTCAAGTCAGTCATGGACTAAGTGAACAGTGCATCCAAACAACCACATAAAACAACAAAACTTATCAGCCTTCTACGTTTATACCAAAATTTCAGGTAAACCTTGGTGAGTAATTAAATGATCAATGTAAAAAATGAAAAAAATGTTCATTTAATTTAATAAATGCTTAGACATTAAAATGAATTTAAAATCTTATATGTGAAGTGGCAGGTTCTGGGTATATGTTTAATAATTACAGTATATAAAAATTAATAATGAAAGGAAGAAAAGTTTGAGAAAAAAATGCCAATGATTGAAACATTAAGCATGTTTAGAATAACTTTATTAATCCATGACTGAATGTAGACTCTTTAGATTGGATACACCGTCTCTTATTTTCAATGAAGGTTATGCTTTTAATTTGTATCTGGTTTTATATTCATATTTATATCCTACATTTCTTCTAAAGATCATGAGCCCACAATGCTGATATAAACAGAAATTATTTGAAATTATTATTCTGAAACAAATTCACTGTGAAGTAGCTGCTTTAAATGCAAGACATCTAAAAGGGAAAAAAGTCAGTTCAAAATTTTGAACATTGCATTAATTAAGGAAAAACAAAAACCAGCAAAGTTCATAAAGTTTTGCCGTATGGATGTCAGGAAGGACCCCTGAACATAACTGTTCCCTCTGAGAGGAAACACTAACATTAGTGATGTCCTTACATTTTGGTTCCTTTATGAAATGGCTTTATTATCAACCTACAAAGTCTTAACATTATAAAGCCTAATTTAAAAAAGTGAAGAGCCCAAACTATTGCCTAGGAAAAGGTAATCACAATTTTTTATACCACCATTATTCAATATCAATATAATCTTGACTAAGTTACAATGGATGGAGTCAAAGGTAATATAATCATTAGTTTTAGTGAGAATAAGTTGCTTATATTTAATGCAGTAGTTCACTTGATTGATTATCATAAAGTGAAACTGTCTTTTATTAAGTTGTGTTATTTAGACAAATATACTCACATGATTTGGCTTAACTTTTCTTATGTAAAGTGTAGTCATTAGAAAAATAGATAATTTACATCAGGTATTGACTAACTGTCATCTGTGGACCATTTCTCATGACTTGTTACAGTAAATAAAGTTCTTTAAGCATGTACCTGTACATATGCATATGTATTACTTATAACATGATATATAGATATTGCTTATATGATATATACAATGATATAATGCACACTTTAAAAAGCACATGATACACAGCAGTTGTCTCCTATAGCTACATTCCTTATTTTTTTGTGCATCAGAATTAGAGGTTATTAAATAGCTTTTGTTTTTAATAGACTTATAGTTTAAGAGGAGTACTCAGGCTTTAGACTTACTTAAGTTAAGGCTTAGGTTTTATTGAAGAGTTGCCTTATTTCCTCATTTTCTGCAGTTTCTTATCACATATGAAATTTCTGATGCAATATTTTTAATTATATCCCACAATAGACTTAGGACTAAATAGTTGTATACTTGGGCCTTCAACACACCACTTCCTGACAAACATCTGTGTAAACACATTTCAGGATTAAATACAGTTCATCTATTACTCTTTGTATCTACATAGGTGGTTATGCAATATTTCTGACTATGCCTTAATGATAAGGTTTCTTTTTTTAGGTTCATCTGCATTGTTATAAATGTCAGGGCTTACTCTTATTATGTATCACAATTTCTTTACCTTTATATGTTTGGTGAACATTGGGTTGTTTTCTTTGCAAGTCTACTATTGTGGGTAAAGCCTCAGTGAAGATGAGAGAAGCAACTTTCTAAACAGTTGACTTTGTTTTATTTCCTCTTTTTTGATTTATTTTGTATTTAAAATAGATTTTTTTCATACAATGTATTCTGATTAGAGTTTTCCTTAAGCTCCTCTGATATCCTGCCCATTTCCTCTCTTATCCCAATCCAAACTGGAATAGAAAAAAAAAGCAAACATAAAAATATTCAAGCACAGAGCACACAGACACATTTGCGCACACAAAAATCTTATAACAAACCAAACCAAGAAGTGAAAATATATACCAAAGGAACCTGTAGAGTTAAAGCAAATATTTTTTAAAAGCCCTGTCAGTGCATTGTATGACAGAAGCTTCCTGGGATATAAAAGCAAGGATGTGAAAGGTATAAAGAAGAAGAAAAAAGTTCTTTGACAAAGCAAGATAGAAAGAACTTCCAAAGGTATCATTGAGCAGTGTTGTGTTGGCCATATACTTCTGGGCATAGGTCCTAATGTGTTTAGAAGGCTTTGCTGTGACCCTGAAATCTTGCCACATCCTGTTTCTTGGTCTCTCAATCTCTGAATGTTGTCCAGCTGTTAATCTCTAGATTTGATCCCATATACTGCAAAATATAACTTCTCTGATTATGGCTGAGCAAGACACTGGTATGTGAGTACAGCAGAATGTCATTAGGAGTCAATTCATGTCTCTTGCAGAACATTAGAATATGGTTTTCCCTTCATCCATGGCTTATCTAGTTTCAAGTTTTTGGCCAACTGAGTGGTGTCGGGGTTGGTTTAGATCTTTTGAATCAGATAATGTATCATCACTGTAGATCAAATTGTTTATAGCTGGGTTGGGGTTGGCATTTCTTCTTTGGCACTGTGAAGTGCACTTTCCACTACCATGGATATTAGTCAGTATGGATGAAGGCTCTAGATTGGCATCAGCTCTTTTCTCTGTGTTCGGTGAGGTGCATAGCTGTTGTCATCATTATTAGAGCCTTACTGTCAGTTTTTGGAGAGAAAAACAGTAGCTCCAGCAATAGCTGGCTTGTTTGAGAGGCTCCATGGGGCCATTTTGGTCAACAATTCGTTTAGATATAACCCACTTGCAGAACTTGAAGTTTCCTTCGGTGATGTAAGATGGAGCTCAGTCTTCCCATTATTTGGTGACTTCATTTAGATTGCCTTCCATCATGTATGTAGTTTAAGAAACTTCCACTCTATTAAGATTTCATACCACTCTTAAAATGGGCCTTTTGGTTTAGCTGTCACTCTTTAATATTTCTCGTTTCCCTTCTTCCCTCCCCTTTCATCCTCCTGTTCCAGCCCCTCATCTAGCCTAGCCAGGAATATCCATTTACCCTTCCTATTATCTATCAAGTGTTGGAGATGCTGATTCAAAGGAGGGTTTCATCTTTAATTTCTTTGGAAATCTTTGTAGAGTTTTCTGAAGAATGTCCACACTAACTTATATTTCCACTAAAAGTGTACATTCCTTTCTTCTCTTTCCTCGGTGGCCATGCTAACTTACATTTCTATTAAAAGCATACATTGCTTTCCTTTTCTTTACTAATAAAAGTTAATACCTTTATTTCTGATCTTTCTATAATAATCATCTCTATTGTAATAAGACTGACCCTGTTTGTAACACACTGTTATGGATGGGATATGTTATCTCACAATTGACTAACACAAAAGACCATATAGATTCAAAGCCTAAAAAAAATATGAACCATTTGTCCCTTCATAAAAAAATTTTGCAAATGCATGCCTTCATTCCTAATCTAATATTCCCAAGTATATTACAGCAGACTAAGCTATGTTTACTTAGCTTAAAACTGTTTGGACTTGTATCATGATACATGATTTCTAGTCTTTCTACTGACTTCTCAAAATGTCATCAGAGAGGAAGAGAACAGGGCATCTGATACCGTTAAAATATTATGAAAGAGATGTTGTAAGGGTGTATATTTGAAATAAGCACTATCCCAGATTTGAAATGAGCATAATCTCAGATACAGGAACAATTGTCCATGATGTACTATTGCATCACATCATCATTTGATCTGTCTAAAGCAATAGAAAGTGCTTATCTGCAGTTTAGTTCCATGGAAACACTCCATTTGAACTGTGATGGCTGACCACAGTTGCACACAGTTTTCATTAAGGATATCAGTCTCAAGCTTTAGCTCATAAAAATCACTCCGAACTTTAAAATAATCACACCCCAGGCCTCCCCCTCAGAAATTTATATTTGGTAGGACTAGTATTTACTTGGTGATAAACAAACAAACAAACAAACCCCCAAAACCTTCCTTAGTTACCTATCTGAAGTTTCTAGTAATTCTTCAGATCAGATGATTACACTATAGCTATTTATAAAACTGTTAAATTCATGATATCAACTGATTTATTTCTATAGTCATTTTTATAAAGTTAGACATAGTTTGAAATTTAATAATAGTAATAAATATAAACAGTGGACCAAATTTTGGAGATGTATTAAACCAGAAAATGCATATGTTATTTACGATTATTTTTCTTAGCTTTAGATGGTAGTTTTATTCCAGTTATAAACACAAATTAGTTGTATAATCTTGATTCTTAATGGTTATCACTGTCTGACAGAATCTTTTGAATGGAAAGAAATGTTCAGCCTTTTGTACAGCATTAACAAAGCTGCCACTACTCACATGGCCGCTGAGTGCCTAAAGACAGCTCATAAAAATGCTATTTATTTTCATATAATTTAAATCTATGTAATTTCAGGTGACTAAGGGCCACCTTATTGGCAGCATCATCTAGAAAGCAGGTTTCACAGTACTATTTTGTCAATAATTCTGTTTGACAACTTTGACTAGTATTTGAAGGCTGTTTTTTTTTTTTTTTTTTTTTCTTTCTTGGAAGTAGCTAGTATATACAAGTCCTTAAACTTTTACCCTCATTAATTGTTCCCCTTGTATGGATATTTAAATTGTAGCCAATGTAGGAAAAATATAGTTGCACTCATGTATTCTGAGCCTATTGACACATTCTTATTTTCTCCTGTGCTATATTTTTTTCAAGGCTATTGGGTTTTCTCTACCTAGAACTTACCCTTCTGTACATGATGGATGTTGTCAGAAAATTTTCAGCTTGTGAGCAGTCTCCCATGAAATCATGACATTTACCTAGAATATAGTTCAATGTATCTTCCATAAATCTTTAATCAAGTATACAGCTTGTTGTGTTTTTTAATAAACCAGTAAGCATAGAAAATTTGAAGCCATTATTTCATGCTGTTTTAATCCATAAAATATAAAGAAGTGCTTGTTATTTTATCCATCTGCAGCAAATGGGGTAATTTTAACAAGGCTTGGAATAAATACATTGAATATGATACCCATTTTTCAGCTGGGCCTGGCATCCTACTTCATGAATAAAAAAGATGCCATTTATCATGTGGTGATAGTTATACACATCACATTTATCATTTCTATAAAGGAGCAAGCTATCTCCTGAAACTGTGTGTTACTACATAGAGATTATAACATATGAAGCAATTATAATCATGTTAAGTGTATACATATTATATACTTATTAAAATTTTATTTTAAATTTTATAGGAAAATTATGTTGGCTGGTATATAGATTTTAAATGTTGATATATTTAATGTATTAAAATTTTTTTCATCTGGAAGAAGTTATAGTTCTGATGTGTTAAATATCTGTATTAAAGATATACTTAAAAGCTATACATCTTAAATTTATCAAGTTGAAAGAAATTTGAATTAATCCATGCCTTACTTTGCCACTGTGCTAGTCTCCTAAACAACTGTGTTATTTGAATATTTTCCATTAAGTATGATATTATTTCTAGCTTAGGTGTGCATGTTCCCATGCCCACACTCAGGGAGCTCAAGCAAGGGATTTTGAATTTGAGGATAGCCTGGTGGCTAAATAGCAGGATCCTGTCTTTTTAATGGAATTGAATAAAGGAGAAAAAGATTAGACAAAATGAAGTATGCGTGTGAAGTGTGTGTAAACGCACATATATATGGAAGAGAATGGGGAAAAAGCAAAGTTTATGTTTTGAGTATTTAGTTTAAATGACATCTAGTACTAAACTTGTCTCTTTAATATGCAAGTAAATGCTTTTAACACATAGCTTCCATAGAAAGACTATGCACCGAATATCAAGATGGCCCTCCTTTCAAAATCATGTCTTTGACCAACTCCAAAGTCAGTAAATTCTTTCAGTAAAAATCCATTTGTTTCGCCTCCATAGCAGAAGTAAAGACATGCACACAGAGCTATATCCCCAAAGAAATACAGAGGATATGAGACTGAGCAAGGATCCTGTAAACCCCTGAGGATCTCTGCCTTATAAAGGGCAGCAGCAGTAATGCTTAGCTAAGAACTACTTAAATGAAGGAAATGTACTGCTTCAGTTTTAGACTCAACAAGGATTTTCACAAAAGAAAACAATAGTTTGAATTGTATAAAGAATGGGTGATAAGACACTCAAACTTTAGTATTAGTGATTTGCTAGTGTCAATCAAGAGCCTCCCAGCATGAACTTTAACTTCTGACAGATATTAAGCATGAAATGTCTGCATGATTTAATAAATGATTTCATCAACAAATGATCTCATAGATTAGTGAATGACAGAATTTAAAGAAAATATGCCCAGAATGCTCCTGAAGCTTGAAATATATGGAAACTACAATTGTGACTCTTGAAAAACAAAGATAACTTCAATTTTACCTTTAAAAATAAATATTCATAAGAATTTTTAATAATGTAGGGAGTGTTTTGCTTTTTGGAAGAACTTTCTGCTAATATATTTCAGATCTTAAACTAATAGGACTTTTTCCACCATGATATCTCCCCTGCTAGATAAATAGATCCAACAGTTTTGAAATGTAGGATTCTTGCCTCTATTTTAAAAATACATGCAGAATATATATAATTATTACTCAAATATTTTATTAAACATGAATCCCCTAGATTTGAAATTTGAAATTGTTTAATAGAAGGGAGACTCCTGCATACTATGCTCATAATCTAAGTTGCATCAAGTAAAACACTCTTATATAGGAGATGGAGTAAAGATTTTTAAAACCAGATGTTTACCTTACGTAATTGTAAATGAGATCATAGATGTATCTCATTCTCCACCAATCTAGCAGTGCAGAAAGCCCTGTTATTTGGCTGATTACTTAAAGAACACATATTGAACATTGTAGAAACTGTAATGAATGCAGTAAAATATGCTCTAAGAGAAACACTTGTGGTCACTTTATTGGGTTAGAGTTATTAAAATAATATATTCTGAGGAACTGCAATTTCCCAAGGAATCTCATGCTGAAGAAGAAAAGAAGAAGGAGGAGGAAGAGGAGGAGGAGGAGGAGGAGGAGGAGGAGGAGGAGGAGGAGGAGGAGGAGGAGGAAGAAGAAGAAGAAGAAGAAGAAGAAGAAGAAGAAGAAGAAGAAGAAGAAGAAGAAGAAGAAGAAGGGTCATGATGTCAGCCAGAGTGGTAATTTTTCTGTCAGGAAGAGATCTTAGCAAATGACATTGATGGACAGAATGGAATAGACACAGTAATGGGCTAGACCATATCTTGACCAGGACTGCTTCGCTATGCATACTTCTTCCTGGTTTCAAATCTAAGCTTTTATGTCAAGAACCTAAATATAGACTTGACTATAGTGATACACTTGAGGTGCCACTGAGCTCACTGTTTGCACCTCCTCTCAATGTGGTCACATTGAATAAATCTACTTTCTCTTCTTTTTAGTGTTACTTGTCTATTTTATTGTCCTTTTAAAGATGGAAGGCAGAGTGTAACTTACTTTTGATCCCAGGATTTGGGTCTCTGTTAAAAAGAAAAAGTCATGATTCTAAAGTTAAAGTTTAGCGAAAATTAGAAAGTTTTCTTTTTGAATGGCAATCAATTTTCTCTTTACCTCCAAACTCCAAGAAAATAAAAGGCTAGAGAAATCTCGGAGACTGTGAGTAATCGACAACTTTAACATGTATAGAAAATGAATCCTTCCAAAGAACCAGCTCAAATTTGCCAGACATCTGTGAAGAAATTAAAACCACTTTGGTGTTATTAATGGAGGACAATAATAAACACTTTTAAAGTACAAAATTGAAGTATATGCATCAAACAGTTATAAAAGAAACTATAAAGGAAAATGTTTTTTAACAGGCTAGTCTTTCATATTACCCTTTTGTAATTAAATTGAATACTTTACTAATTACATATTTTATGTGTCTATATAATTATATATGAGACTTCAATATCAGTGTTAGTATTAAACACAGTAAACACTTCAAAATTACTACATATCTACATATAATGTTAAACTACATACTAAAAAGAAAATTTTTAAAAATCCCTCCAGCTTTTTTCTTGGCCTTCAAGATGGATAGTATAGAAGGAGGTGACATAGTTGCAAACTTAAATGTATATTCCAGTTTGTGGCTAGCAAATGTTCCTAGGAGAGTGGTTGAGGAGAACACAGAACAGCTTACATAAAAAGCCAGTGTTTTATATTGAAAAAGTTCCCATTAAATTCCAGAAGGAATATATATATATATATATATATATATATATATATATATATATGTATGTATGTATGTATGTATGTATGTATGTATGTATGTATGTATATGCAGAAGGATATGAAATAGGCTTGCACCATAGACTCTAAGATATCTGTGAGATAGTATTTCTTTCTTGATAGCAGTTTCAATCGAAAGCAATACTGCAGAGTATAATAAACAAAAATCAACCCACTAAGAAGTATGTTTCTGCAGAAAGTATAGACTTTTACAATGTCTTCTAGGAAGTTATAAGTAGCTTGATTCTGGTGCTCAGGACTAAGGTTCCAATAGACATTTATTATGTGGCACTGGAAGCCAACCAGATGAACAAGGTCACTCACGGAAAGAGAGAAGGTCACATTCAGACCCATGAGGATACTGACATTTAGAGTTCAAATCTTTACAGAGAAGTCAAGTAAGATAAAAACAGAAAAAAAATTGTCCATCAATTGTAGCAATTTTGAAGTCATTCTTAACCTTTGCCAATGCCTTTTACACATATACGATGAAAAGGGCAGGCACAAAGGGGAAGGAAATCGATGGGTGAAGGGGATGCTGTTTGGTGAGCCCTGCATGCTCTCAGGGCTCGAAAGGGCACTTGATCTACAAGGAACACATGCCCTCAGATTGTATTTCCATTGACAAATGCAAATCTTTCAGTTAGGTAATACAAACAACAGAAAGAATAATGTTCATTAATATTCACAGGCTGCCAACACCTAAACTTGAAGACCCAGTGTATCTCACAGAAGTCTGTCAACTCTTTACTTATGATTCATATCCTCTAAAAAATAATAATAATATAAAATTTTATATAAAATGTGATATTAATATAATTGTGGTTGGGATTGATGATCCATTTATACTATTGAAATCCAGTACTCAAAATTTAAGATGAGTCCATACCACGCTTGCTTTAAAAGATGTATTATCAGTTCACCACAAATACTTTAATTATAATGATGATGACACCTATCTTGTTTCATGTGTAGATCTTTCCATTGCGTAGACACTGGACTTAAAAGAAGACATTAGAATAAATGTAATAACAGAATGTTCCATTATGCTAGTATGTACATATCTTTACAAAATGATATTTTGCCTAATTTAATTTTCAATGAGTTTTTAATATTGTACCTTTATCAGTCATCCAGTGCAAAATATGAATGCACATATACTCTGCCTTCCTTCTACTGTAGTGAAGACTTTCACAATTTAGAGAGTAAGGTTTTCTAGTTCTGCTCTAGAGTATGGAACTTCTTTCATCCAACTTTTATTGTTTGACTTTGTGTCCTCTTGAAGCTTCAATGAAACTATCTGTAAAAACATATTAATGAGGGCAGATACAATTAAAAAGTATACTCTAATGCTAGCATCAAGAGGAGCCAGCCTAGGGTGAGCTTTGCCTTAGTATATAATGTCTTGCACAAAATAAAACCATGGGGTCATGCTGTGCTCTTCCTACAAGAGTAGTGATGCTTTAATACTCAAATTCATTCCCTTTAGAGGCAAAACTGACATCAGACAGCAAACAGAGCATTAATTTTGTCATAATCATTTCCCATTGTTTTTGTTGTTGCTTTTAAAATTCTGGCTGGGAACTGTAACTGTAACTCGGTGATTAGGAGCAATGCTGTCCTTGAGAGGGACTCAAGTTCATTTCCAGCACACATATGGTGGCTTATGGCCATCAGTAAATCCAGTTACAGGAGGTACAATGCCATCTTTTGTCCTCTATGGGCACCTGAACACACATAATTCACATAAATGTACTTAGGCATGAAATCATATACACATAATAAGTAAAATACTTTTTTTTAAAATACAGGATAATTTTAATTCAACTGAAGTAACTTGAAGCTGCCTGACTGCAAAAAGACTGACAGATGACTTCTAGTCTGATTCTACTATAAAATACTTATGTCTGTAAAAAGATTCAGAATCGGAAAATTTCTAAATTTTTCAACTTCTCCCTGATGCTTCCTACTTCCATACCCATCCAACTTTGTGTTATTTTAATCTCTGTCTCAAAAAAAAAAATTCAAACAAACCAAAAATAAGAGAGAACTCCTTCAGGCCTCCATACTTAATGTTCTACTTTCATAGTGCCAGGATACACTTGGCTTAAATCCCAAAAGGTAAGTAGAACTATCCTAACATTGGCTGATATTTTAGTTTTTCTATAAAATAGTTCTACTTTATATAATTCCTGGAAAGGCGTCTAATTACAGATAGTTAGGATGTCTCAGCATCCCCATTGTTTTAATGTTACTTATATTTTACTATTTTGTTAAAGGTGTGGAGATCACTGAACTACTTAGTTGACAGTGCCCCTACTTACCTAAGCAGTATCAGTGAGACTAAAATGTCAAAAAAAGTCACACAAAAGCATATTAATAAAAAACCTAGTACCAGATGTTTTGGAAGAATACTCACTGAGAAAAAGCACTTGCTGTGTAAACCTATCAACAGGATTTTGATTCCTAAAACCAAAGTCAAAACACAGGTGCAAGATCATGTATCTGTTTTCCCAGCATTCCTACAAGCAAGGATGGAAGGTGACACATTAGAATCACCTTATGGGTCAACTAGCATGGAATATATGATATGACAACAGAAACTTTGAGTAGTTGCCTCTATAGAAGGTGAGAAGAAACAACAGCTTCTAAAAAGTTGTTATGTGATGTTCACATGTACAGTGGCATGCTTTCCAGAAACACACACACACACACACAGACAGACACACACACAGACACACACACACTTGCATTTGCACAAACACAGGTATACACACATGCACACACACGCACACACACACAGCTTAAAAAATCAGGGAAAATGCCATATAATTTAGCATTTTATTAAGTTTTGAATCTTCCTACAATTAATTACATAACTGTTCCCATTTATAGAATGAATTGTCACATGAGCTGTGAAGTCTGTTTTGTTACCTTTCACTAAGTTCCAGGCTTCTACTGTATGTTTCTCATGGGAGCACAGTGAATAGATTTGCCAGCATATAAATCTCTGCGGAGATGCCCTATTTATTCAGTGTTCCCTGGATCTCTGTGCCCAAAGGTTTTCTCTGATGCTGTTGCTTCACTGTGATATTTTTAATGTTCTTAGCAGAGATACAGATGACTCAAGCCACAAAATGGCTTAATGCAGTCATCTGACCCATTAAAGCTGTGTGTATGTGTCTCTCCATTAACTGAAGAAATAAGCCAGGTTTTAGGATTACATAAATGTCCTTTCCATCTCTTGAAAGAAATTTTCAGGTGCAAATACCAGCTTGAAGTTTTATGAGTTAGATAACTATAGACTTTCACATTTCAAATCAAACTTTCTGAGGTGAGGTTCAAAATGAACAAATGTATATTCTTAGATACTATTTTTTCTTTGTTTATTGATGCAGCTTGACTTTAATATTTGGTAGTATGCTCCAAATAATAAATGGTGTGTACTCCATTTAAAATATTTTTAAAATCTGTCTGTACTCATATTCATTTATTCATTGTGTAAATGCCGATGAATATATTGACGTGGCTATCAGAGGACAATTTAACTGTTGGTATTCACCTGCCACCTTCTCTGAGACATGTTCTTATTAGTCACCAGTTTGTTTTCTGTGATAGCTGGACTTTCAGCCTCTGAGGATTCTTCTATCTCTATCTCCCACCTCCCTATAGGAACACTGGGAGTAGACACTTGCCACTATGCTACATTTGTGTGTGCTCTAGGGATAGGAAATCAGATCTTCACTTTTATAACACAGTATCTTTATTCACTGAACAGTCTCTTCAGCCTAACAAAGCTCTATTATTAGTTAGTAATGAAGAGGTTCTTCTTATATATCAACCTTTATTTTTTAAGAAGTAGATCCAAAACTAAAGAACAAATATAACATAAAAATGCATTGAATCCAAACTCACATTTCCTGAGGAGAAATCTGTAATTTTCTTACTCACTTTCTCCTATATCTTCTTTCTTCTAAGATACATTTGACTTCATATTGGCATAATTTCAGCTTCAGAATTATGGTAATAATTCAATTTTACCAAAGAAAAATTAGATGTTAAACCTGATGTTTTTCAAAATTTTATCACATACACATTAATTTGGTTCATTTTTATTATTGCCTTAATTTTAGTAGCTTCATTAAAGTAAATTTGCACATGGATATTGCTGCAAAGAGGTGCCTTTACAAGTGTATACCACACAAACTATTAGTATAATCACGAGAATACACAAATTCTCTAATCTCAACCCTTTTTTCTCCTCAAAGGACCCATTTTGATATTTTTAACTCCTATGCCTCTCTAGCTGACCTAGACCCCATGAAATTACCATTATCTTTCTGCCATTACGTGTAATTTTGCATATCGTCGAATTTTACATAAATAACACTGTGCAGCTTTACTGTGTTTACAGTGAAGTCTAGCATTCATTCATTTAAGTGTTTGAAGATGCTTCCATCTTTGTCACATCAACAGGAGGTTCATTTCTGCTGTTACTGGCTTTCCTCAGCAAACCAAAACACTGAGCTTTACTGATTTATTGATGAACCATTTATTTTTGTTTATTTGTTTTTAGATTTTCATAAACATTCATGTGAAGGTCTTTATAAAGATGAAGGCAGTCATGTATCTAAAATAATGAATTTTAATTTGAATGTGTGGATCATTATCTGAAGAAACTACCACACTTGTAAAATTTCTAAAGTAGTTATACCTTTTAATATTTCCATCAACAATACATAAAATGTCTTCTTTCATCACTGAGCCTTGATATGATCCTTATTTTTAATCTGAGCTTTCCTACTACATAAGCTTCGATGTTGCTTCATGACTTCAATGTGTGTTTTCTTGAGTACTACTGGTAAATTACTGACAAAGCAGAACATATTCTCACAGGCTTCCAAACCATCTGCAGAGCTTTATGGTCAGATAAATTTATGAATTCTTATCTTGTTTCTGGATACAAGTCCTCAATTCCATATGTGACTTGAAATAGTTTATCCTTGTCTGTCACTGTTTTTCTTTTAAAGTCCTAAACTTTTAATTTTAGTAAGATCAGGTTTATGAATGTATCGGTTTCCTGTTATCAGTTTTGTTTATGGTCTCATATAGAAGATGTGTTATAATTAAAGTCAAATGAGCTTTTGTACTATTGTAAGTTCCACAGCATTGGTTTCAGGTGAAGTGTTGATCTAACTTAATTTTGATATATAAAGTAGGTTCTAGAAAGACACTTTTTATATTAATTCCTTTCCACATTTCTTTCCCATTTCTTTCTCTTCCTTCTTCTAAAACTGAATAGAAGATATTTACAAAACATTTTTGACAAAAAAGTGCTATGCTGTTCTTTCTCTGATAAAATACTGGACTTGAATTGAAAAGTTGTAAACGTGTAGATGCATTCTACTCTGCATTATTGATTTGCTAATGTTTACAGAATTTTTAAAGTATATTTGAAAATAATTATTATTAGCCTTCCAACGTTATTCCTTATTGTCAAGGATTATTTGAATATTAGGTTTCCTTGAATATCTATAAAAATGTTTAAGTTCTTAATTTTTAAAGAAGATTTTTGGGAGAAAAGCTATCTTAACAATGTTGCACCTTCTGGTTGTTGAACATGACTATGCATTTACACTTGCTTTAACATTCTCCCAGTAATATTTTATAGTTCTCCATATGTTTTTTTTCAAAATCAAATGCATTTTACATTTTTATATAGTGATGCAAATGGTAATTAATTTCTTCTTTTCACTACCAATATTTTTTTAATCATACATCCATCAATCAAGCCAAAATCACCTAATCATAGTCTTTTGACTGTCTTATTGTGTTTTCTGCATACTTGGGCACATTTTTTTCTACGTAAAAGCATTTATTTCCTTTTTTTCTCCTTTTGTTTTTTTTTTTTACTGTCTGATTTCACTGCCTGGATTGTCCAGAACAGTGTTGATTATAATGGTGAACCCCTATTCATCACATCTAATCTTTCTTGCTCTATTAACTTCCAAATTAACTGTGGAATTTTGAAGGATACCATTTTTAAAATGAGGTAACTATCCATTCTTCATTTATCAATCCATGTTTCCACTTTTCTGCTAAACAATGTGTGCTGTGCTTACTAGACTCTTTGAAGAATGAAAACACAAATCAATACCCTTCAGGTTCATGTTGCTGTTTCTTTACGTTGTTATTGTGGAGAGAAATATGAACTAATTCTTTTGAGATGTTAAGACCAAACATACATATCTAGTCACAAAAAAGTACCTGTTCATACTTCCTTATATATTCTTAGTTCCTACTCACTAGATTTTTGTGTATAATTTTTGAATTTCGGTTCATGAATGATGTTAACAACGATGAGCACCTTTCTCTTCCCTTCTTTTGTACTATTCTTCTCTCATACATTCCATCTCAATTGCAGTTCCCACTCCCGCCTTTCCTCCTTCCTAATCCCCACACACTCCTCTTCTCCTACAGATCCACTCCCCCTTTCCCCTCAGAAAAGAGAGGCTTCCCAAGGATATCAACTAAAGCTGCCATAACTAGTTACAGTAAAACAAGGTTCACGGCCTCACATCAAGGCAACCAAATAAAGAAAAATCGTTCCAAAACAGCCAGAAAGAGTCTGAGACAGCCCCTGCTCCCACTGTTAGAATTTCCACAAGCCACCTGTAGCAGTGAGGTTTTTTGGACCCGGGTGGCCAGAGGCCCAGATCCTGCCACACCAGACCCCTTAGCCACCAGCCACCGCCACTCAGGCCCCCAGAAATGACTCAGACACTTATATTAACTTCATGCTGTTTGGCCTATGGCTCAGACACATTGATAGCTAGCTCTTATATCTTAAATCAACCAATTTCTATTAATCTGTCTGCCACGTGGCCCGTGGCTCACCTGTGTTCCTTACATATTGCTGCTTTGGGTTTCAGCTCGGTCTGCTTGACTCGGCCCTGCTTCTCCTACCTATGCTCTGATTTCTCCTCCTACTTGTTCTATGGTGCCACATGTCATGGCCCAAAACAGCTCCCTTATTTAAAGATTGAGATTCAAAGCATACAGAAAGACATTCCCACATCAGCCACCCAAAAAGAACACCTATACAGAGGACCTACATAAGACATTTCTATACAAGTCCCCTGAATATGATTTTGGTTTGATGTTGGCCTGTTTACTTCAAGCACCTTGTAGCGCTTCTTCATTTGATGTTTGTATAATTAATCTTATTTTGCTTAAGCATTTGCTAGGAATCAGTAGTGAAGTTATTCTTTCTGTGTAATGTTTATTTTTCCCAAATAAAATCCTTCTTCGATGCTAAGAGCTGTAGAAGTAACTTGCTCCCGATGGAGGTGAGATTTTTGGGTTTGTGAACACTTTGTTCTTCCATATTGCTTTGACACCTACTGATTGTCTCCTTTTTTCTTTAAGTATCTCTAGAGAAATGGTGGAATTTATTTTTATTATTTGATTTTTGCCTGTTTTACTCCTAACCAATCTTGATGAATGCTGGTTAATTTTGTTGATTTCCTTGAAAGGTCACTTTCCTTCAGTGATTTTTATTTCCTTTTATCTTTGCTTTTTGATCTGTTATTTCTTTGGGCTATATATATTTTTTAAACTAACTTGAAATTGCATGTATTGTTCGTTTTCTAGTTTATGGGGTGGAAACCTGGGATTACTGCCTGAGACGTTAGTGTCTGCATGTGGATTCCCCCACACACATGTGCACATACACATTCTTTGTATTCTGATTTTTTTCCTGTGGCTTTCCTTCACCTTGGGTGCATTCTTATTTTTCTTTTGGTTATAAGACCTATGTGTCTTGCCATATTTTATAGTATTTGAAAATAATTAAGATATTTTTCTATTACTGGTACTCAGTTTAACTCAATTACGATTATTAAATGCATATTCATGACATAATTTTAAATACAAGATACCTACTTAATGGTCAAATCTGGTCTATTTTTGACCACATTTTAGATGTACATGAAACAGTTGCATATACCTTGTTGGTGGAAACTGTTGAAAAGATGTTAATATTGTCAACATGATACCTAATTTTGTCCAAGTCTTCTAATATTTTCCCCATTTCAAAAGTAGTATTTTTAATGACATAGGTATTTTTCTTTTAAGTGATTTAAATGATTAAAATCACAAACATATTCCACTATAGTTAGCATATCCAATGTTCTTTGAATCTTTATATAGAACTGCATTTTCCTCTTGTATCATTTTTCATTTCCTCGAAGATTATCCTTTACATTTCTTGCCATATGGTCTGATGAATATGCTCAGCTTTTATACGTGAAAAAACTCTACATTTTGCCTGCAAAGGAATTTTTCTTTTTGCTATGCAGAGTATTCTAGGTTGACAGTCTTATTTCATATGATGCTTTGGGAGTTTAGGCTTCTTTTTCACACCTGAATTGTTCCTGATGAGAAATATGTTGTGAAGTTCACAGTTCTTCCAAAGTGTTTCTGTTTTCCAGAATCATTCACATTTTCATCTTCCTTGCCCACACAGATGTTCAGATTATTTTGCACTATATACAATGACTCTGGTGTTTCTGGGGGACTATGGCATGCATCTTTGTGCTTGTGGCTTTCAAAGATTCTAAAAATTAACAGCTTTACTATTTTGCTTTGTATAGATCTTATCAATAGAAATTATTTAGGTTACATTAAATGTTTTTTATGGCTGGATTTTTTAACATTTTAGTAGAGTGACATATATAAATTTATATCTGATTTGGTCAATTCTGTCACCTGTAATCATTTGTTGACAGTCTTGTATATTAAAAATTATGTCCTTATTATGGGCTTCAGATCTCTCTTAAACATATCCTTTGGTTCTCCAATCAGCTGGTGTGCATTTCACTTTACTTGCCTTCCCTGGATTCTTCCTTTGTCAGGAATATTGTTTTCTACCTGAAACCACTTATCTGCCCATTATGTAGAAATGGGCCATAAACATAGCTCACTTTAGGTTCACCTCACTGTTTCCTTTTTCTTCGGGTACTGTTCTTCATTATCTCATACTCAGTACTTTGAAAGGCTTGTATATATATACATATATATATACACAATATATATGGCTTATATATGATATATATCATATATACACATATATGTATACTTACATATATATGCAAAAAGTAATAAATTACATGTTATAATGTCTTATACAAATACTATAATTTTATATATTTTCTTTAAATATATGCATATACTTAACATGTTTATATTATATATTATTTATTTAATGATAAGTTAATATTCTAAAGTTTCCAATATACTAAACAAGTTCTATTAAAGTGTAGTTTATTAGTATTACTTGTTATTACTGTGTCAGATCATGGAGAAATAAGCATGAGTGTAGACAGAGGTTTTCTTTGGGACCACTGGCTCCTTAATATATGACACAGAGACACGTTATCAATTACAAATGTTTGGCTATTAGCTTAATCTTGGTACTAACTAGCTCATACAACTTTCATTAACCCATATTTCTTATTGACACTCTACTTCCTGGAGGTACTTTGTTTTCAGCATGACAAGTTCATCTCTTTCTTCCTCTGTGTCTCTTGATGACTCCATTCTTCTTCATTCTCATGGTCTCCTTTTCCCTGTGAGTCCCACTTAACCTCTTATTGCCTAGCTATTGGTCATTAGCTCTTTATTAAACCAACGAGTGCAATACATCTTCACAGTGTAAAAATTGACAATTCCATAACACATGAAAAGATTTTCTGATCTATAATCACAAAATGCTTCTGATATCTCAAACAATCAAATAAATGGTATTTAATGCTTACAATCTTGTGGGGAGTCTTTCACAAATACAAAAAAGCTGCATAGTCAGCATTTACTACCAGTTTGCACCTGTAAGCAGCATGACAAAGTTTTCTAATATAGCCATCTTCACTGTTTTGTAGATAACTGCTGTGAGTGCATAAAGCCAAATGAGAAAACTTACATGGTTTTGCACCATATTTTACAACCACAATGCTGAGCTTTTTAAACATCTTACAGTTAATATGCTCAAACTCAATTGCTAATTTTCTACCCAATTCATATTTTCTTCACTTCTTGTTCTTCTATGTACCAGACCAAAACAATTTCAAATACTATTTACTTAATAACCTTTGCTACCTCCCTATAGATTTTATTTTCTGAGTAATACTACCCATCTATGGATGCTTCTGGCCTAAGCATTCTTATATGGCTATGGCTGAGTTAGAAATATATATATATATATATATATATATATTTATAAATATAAATATATATGGAAAGAGAGGGATTTAAAGAAGGACATACATATAAGTTCTTAACTATATGAAAATTTGGGCATTAGTGAGATGCCCTATAAATATACTTAACTATAGGGAGTACTGGAAGAGACTCATAAATTTGATTGACAATCCTAGATTAGCCTTACAGACATAAAGACCTCAGAGGAAAAAAACTGATGATTACCAGTGACAGGTGAAATTTACATATAAAGTGTAAAGTCGATAGATAGTTGGAAAGTATTTAAATTTTATATCACCAACATATTTTTGCTAACCTAAATTACTGAATTAATGACTGAGATAAATGATTAAAGAGAAATAGATTCCCATTTCCTTTTAATAAAAGAATCTGTAAATCTTACCATTCACATTAATATCTTTGTGAGGAACCAAGGCACACTAGACAAATCCATTCTGTCATTGCTTGTTATGGCAGTTGTAATAATCCTAGAGAGTGTTATTATTTATTTAAATTTTTTCCCATATCTACCTCTGCTCGTCCTCCCCTCCCTCCTCCCTGTCCTTCCCAGTCTTCCCTCAGCCTTCTTCCACTCCATCCCCCCCATAAATTCCCTCAAGGAAGGCAAAGAGTCCCAAAGTGTGTCATTTCAGTCCAGCACATCCAATTGAGGTAGGTCTGAGTCCCTAATCCCAGTATGAGGTTAGGAGTTCCTATATAGGGAATGGGCTCCAAGATGTCAGTTCATGCACCAGGATCCTACTGCAAGAGGCTCCACAAATTGCCCACGCCATTTGACAGAGGTCTACCTTTGGAAGGTTTAGTTTCTTTCCCTGAAGGTTCCTCAGCAATTGTTTCAGAGTCAATGAGCTCCCAATAGCTCAGGTCAGCCGTCTCAGTGGGTATCCTCCTTATGATTCTACTCCCTCTGTTCATATATGCTCTCCTCTCTCTCTCTCTCTCTCTCTCTCTCTCTCTCTCTCTCTCTCTCTCTCTTCAGATGGACCTGGAGCTTGACCTGATGCTTAGCTATGGATCTCTGCTTCTGATTCTATCCATGGCTGGATTAAGGTTCTATAATGACAATAAGGTGGTCATTCATTTGACTATAGGAGATGTCATCTTTAGGCATGCTTTCTACTATTGCTGGAGTTCTAGCTTGGAACATCTTGTGGGTTTTTGGAGGTTTCCTTAGCATTAGGTTTCTTTTTAATCCTATGTTACACCTGTCAGAATATAAGAGAGAACATCTTGCACCTGTCAGAATGACTAAGATCAAATAACAGATGACAGCATATGCTGGAGAGAATGTGGAGCAAGGGGAACACTCCTCCATTGCTGATGGGAGTGTAAACTTGTAGAGGCACTTTGGAAATCAGTATGGCACTTCCTCAGAAAACTGGGAGTCAATCTCCCCAATCATATGGCAATACCACTATTGGGCATATACCCAAAGGATGCACATTCTTACCCCAAGGGCATTAGCTCAACTAGGTTCATTGCAGCATTATTCATAATAGCCAGAACCTGCTCACAACCTAGATGCCCCTCTACTGAAGAACTGGTTAACAAATTGTGATACATTTATACAATGGAGTGCTACTGAGCAGAAAAGAGACACCATAAGTTTGCAGAAATGGATGGGTTTGAAGAGAATCATCCTGAGTCAGGTAACACAGGTCCAAAAAGATAGATATGGCATGCACTCACTCATACATGGATTTTAGATATAAAGCAAAGAATATCCAGCCTTCAAACCACAACCTCTAAACAGCTATGTAACAGAAGGAACTTAAGAAACATATCCAGGTATCCCCCTTGGAAGGGGAAATAGAGAATATCTCCTGAGTAGACTGAGATCATAACATGGAACAATCAGAGGCATGTGGGAACAAATCATGAGAGAAGGAGGTGGTTGACTGAGAGGAGCAACAGAGAGAGAGAGAGAGAGAGAGAGAGAAAAGAAATGGATATCTTGATAGAGGGAACCACTGTGACGTGAGAGAGAGTATTATTTTTAAATGAGCGCACTCATGTTTGTTGTGATCATTAACTAACTTTTCTTGGATCATAAAGAATAGAGAAAATGTGCTGTTTGGAATTATGTCACAAATGTCTACTTTTGTGAGGCTTTACTGTCAGGGTGAAGGTGTAAAAGTTTTTGACAATTCTTGGTGTAGTAAAATGAGGGAGGATGTTACAGATGAAATAATTGTTTTAAACAGACTAGCAAAGCTATGTTGTAGCAGCTCTTTTGAATTTTAATTATTGGCTACATTTTACACTTACCAGTAATAAAAAAGGCAAGAATTAATGACCCTGATTTCTCGTAAGTAGAAAAACTACCATTTTCTTTTTAATAAGGTAATGCTATTCTTACCTGCTTATCCCTTTAAAATATTTATCTCTTGTTAATTACAGTCCTATATTATCACTCTATACCAACATTCAACTGGGAAAAATTTAGAAAATATCTGGATGCTTAATTATTCCTGTAGAAACTTATTTTTTTACCTTTGTGGTTGTTAAAGCTCCCCGAGTTCTGTATTTTTCCTTTATTCTTTTTTTTCTGTTACCTGACAGCAGGATATTCTCCGGGTTTAAGCTGTACTGTTATATATTGATGAAAGTTACTATGTGGTGGTAAACTTTACTTGCCAAATAGTCATGTTCCAAAATGAAATATGGATGTATAAACATATGCTTGAAGAGATATAGGTTCTATAAAATGACTTCTGTGACCATTGACTTACAGTATTATATGAACTACTATCATAAAAACACTCAGAATCTTGCTGTGAGAATTTTAGAGGTTATTCTCTCTGAAAGTGCTACCTGGGTTTTTCATCTAAATATAATAGCTAAGCTAGAGGAAGAAATACAGATGTTCCTTAATACATCCTTATCTGCTTAGCTCCTAAATGATATAAGTTCTTTTATTTTTTCAAGAGAAATGAAGTAGCTGCATTGTCCATGTTTTCTGTGCAAAGCCTACAGAGTTATAGGCAGCCAATTTATAATCAAAGGTTGGGGTATATAAATTTTTAAAAAATTGTTGAAAATGACGATATGGACAATAAGGAGAACATATTATCAAATTCTATTGATGTGAAATGAATCCCCTAGTTAAATAAATTTTAGAACTTCCTATTAAATAGCCAAAAAATATAAATTTAAGCAAATATCCATTATGTTGACTTTCCTTATAAGTAGCACTAGAAGAGATAAATAAACATTGGTATGTTATAGTGGATTATATACGTACATACTACGTGCTTGATACATAAACTGTCAAACTACAGAGCACTGTAATTATTTAACTATTTGATATATATTGAATCTTCACCACTTATTTTAGCTATAGGATTCTGTGACCAATCCCTTGGCATTTCTATCTTGACCGGATGAACTGTAAGTAGAGTCCTATGAGGTAAAGAATGAAGCATTGCTGTGTCCTCCAGTAATTTCCAGGGCACCCCTGTACCTCTAACCTTGTAGCAGACCAGCAGTTAGACACCACCAATGCTAAGGCAGATTTTGCTCTTCCTAGTTTTATATGCCCTCAGGTATGTAGAAAATACTCTATCTGTAGTATACTGAGTTTTGAAGAATTTCTCATCTTAACCTTGATAGATGGAACTTAAAATGTTTGTTTCTTAACATTTTCTTTTATACTTGCAAAATGTATGCTCTTAAATATACTTCAAAAATAGAGGACAGTTTCATTTCATGTCTACAGCATAGAATGAGGATCCTTTGGATATGTTTATTTAAGTGAAGGAAACATTGGTAATGCGTATTTCCTTTTATAAAATTCAGTTTCTTTTATAATGAGACTTGTGGATAATGAAACACTTCCATTCCCTCTGGTACATTACTACCCTTCGGAGCATCAAGCAGGGCTTATTCTCAATAAATACTAAACAGATATTTTCTGTAGCTACTAGAGTTCCTGCCAGATACAACCTTGCTCCATTATTCCATTTATGCTCTAGAAAAGGATTAGATTTGCTGCTAAATTATGTGCTGATGCATGCCCTTATACTGCCAAGAACACAGCTGCTGATTAATATATATTAGCTGATAATAGATGTTAATTTTAATTTATTACTTGAGGTACATAAAAAATGGGTGTTTTTAGAACCAACTATGCTTGGGGCTGTTAAAACTAGAGACTCTGAAAAGAAATATATGAATCTAGTAAACATTCTTAACCCTTTAAAATTTGAGTTGTTCAAAAATAAAAGAAATTTTTTAAAGTATTCTTTACAAATATCCACACTATTCCTGCATTATTTACAAGGAGAAACTTTATTCATATTTTCTTATTATATATTCATTACTTCTATCCTTCACATCTTCACTGATATCTTCCCCATTTAACCGTGGGCACCATTTCCTGGTTCTCCCATTGCTTAGACACCTTTCATGCTCATGGATTACCAAACACGGAGCAGACTTCAAAGATCCTCCACCTCTGTAATTCTCTTGACCTCTGAATTCCTATGTGTATGTAGTCCCTTGTAGGCTTTTCCTAAATCTATAATATTTCGTATATTGTTCAAAGTTTGTAAGGGCATTATAAACAAGAGTACTGGAAAAACATGTGTCCAAATAGTAAAACAGTCAGGCAAACACAGCTTAATGAATTATTGTGAGACAGAAAACCTAGCATACACCACACAAAATCTATCTTTGCTAGCCTATCTTTTTATATATAATTTAATGTACAAGGAGGAGACAAATGGTCTATACCTTAAATTAGATACTTACTCAGATAGGGGTTTTTGGTAATTTTTTTAATTTTAATTATTTCTAAATTATTTGTCACCATTCAATGTTAATTCTTAGAGCACGGTTATTTGCCTTAGTGTCCTTTGTATTCTTGTATTTTCCTATTTTTTTGGCTATTCACTTTGTTCCTTTAATCTCATGGCTCTAAGACCCTCAGTCTTGCATATTCTCTGAACACTTCATTGTTTTTCTGTTTGTTGCCAGGGCTGTACAGCGGGTCCAGTTCTGTTCTATGGCTCTCCATTTGTGAGAATTCTGTAGTATTCCACACCCAGTGCTTGGAGCTTCTAAGTTATTGCTAGAGTAGAAATGGTTGATTCATAAGATTTATTATTATTGCCTTTATTTTAGTAGAAGAATGTATAAGGAAGTGCTTCCATGTGCTTGCTCTTTAACATGTACAGTGACTGTTTTATTCTATTTGTAAATAGCTTTGAAGATAATGAACTGAATGCTAAAATAAGAAATTTGGCTTCTTTAATTTTGTTGTTGAGATTATAAAGGAATTACATTGCTGCCTCCTCTTTTCTCCATCAACATCGTCTGATGTAGGTTGTAGTCAGAAACTTCTCTCAAATACACAGCAGCAGCTTCCCAAACAAATGGCTTTGAAGCTTTATATTATAGTGACTGCTTGATCAGTAGTCCAGGTCTTTATTAACCAGATCTTATGTCTTAAATCAATCCATTATTCCTGTCTGTGTTTAACCACATGGCTTGGTATCTTTTTTTTTTTCAGTGAAGCATTCTCATCTTGCTTCTCTGTGCCTGGCTGTTCACTGCTGCTCTGCCTTTCCTCTTCCCATAATTCTCCTAGTCTGACTATCTGATTTCCTGCCTAGCTATTGGTCAGTCAGTGTTTTATTCAACCAATATGAGTAACAAATCTTTACAGTGTACAAGATCATTACCCCACAATAACAATACCTTTTTCTACTTGCCTTTAAATCCACAGCTTCATTTTTTTTATTTTACTAATTGTTAGTGTTTATATGCATACATATATATTCCTCAGTATAACTAAATAAGACTAATGCTATGTATACGTATATTTACTGGGCTGTTTGGCACTAAATGACCAATCGGAGGTCTTCGGAAAGACCTCTTTCGAAATTCTCTCCAAGAATTACTTGGTTGTCTATTTTATTGTGTAGGATTGAGGATCCACGGGCTTTTCGTCATTCATTTTGGCATGCCCATTGGTGTCCTCTTTAGTCAGCTACATTTGGCCAGGGTGAGAATTTATGGGCTTAGCACCTGATGTTTCTTGGAGACACAATCTTTTACTACCTCTTAAGCAATGATTCTTGAAATTTAGGGACTTTTTTTGTTAATACACACTTGTGACTGGCTTCCACAGTTCTGCATTTGGATTTGTTGTGGGCTAATGTAGCAGGTTTTCTTGAACTGCCACTCCCAAATCGTGACACAGAGACTTACTATTAGTTATGATTGCTCAGATTAATTTAAGCTTGTCACAGCAGCTTTTCACAAGTTATTTTAATCTTTTTCCTCTTGATATACATTTTACCTCAGGGCTTTTTATCCTTTCCTGCTTCCTCCATGTCTGTCTGTCTGCTGCCTGTCTGTCTGTCTGTCTGCTGCCCTTTGGAATTCCCCCTCTTTTTAACTCACTCTCCCTTGAACCTAGATTCCTCCTTCTACTTATTCTCTCTGCCCATCAGCCCTGCCTATCTCTCTACTGCCAAGCTTTCGGGCATTCAGCTTTTCATTCGACCAATCAGGTGCCTTAGACAGGCAAGGAGAAAAAACAACTCATCTTTATATGGTTAAAGAAATGCAGCATGAACAAATGCAATTCTTCTTTATATATCTAAACAAATATTCTATTCCACAACATTCTAGTGATCCGGACTTATTTGTTCATTTATGCTGTCATAAATATTGTATGTCATCTATAAGTTAGTGAAGAGAATGAAAGGGGCAATCTTTTCCTGAGCCCCTATGCCTAGTAGAGTATCTACTTTTTAACTATATTTGTTATTATTGCAACAAACCTAGGTTACATTAGTTAGCTTCTCCATGTCAGCAAGTTAGTATGATCTTTGTGGTTTGGGCTCTCCAGAGGATAATGAATATGTGGCCTTGCTTCAGGAAATACACCAGCTCATAGTGTGTTTTGAGGAGTCAAGGCTTCATTCCATTCCAAGTTTACTTTCTAGGTTTCCTAGTTTAGGTTCAAGATGTGAATATTCAGCTTTCTGTTTCCACTGCCTCTGCACTGGCATCATGAACTCTAACTCTTGGAACTGTAAGCCAGAATACACACTTTCTTCATGGTGTTTTATCACAACAAAAGAAAACAAACTAAATGTGCACAGAATGAAATAAATCGTGACAGAAATTTGAAATAAATTAGAATATATTTACATATTTGGTTAATGAAATTACCTTTTCAGTGATTGCTATTCACTAATTAAATACAATACCATTAAATGTTATATATGTTATAAATGTTATAAATCCCCTCCCAGAAACTTTGTATATAGAATTTAATGGTCCTAGAAGTTGGGCAGCAGATAATGTCTTCAGTTTGACAGATACTGATCTATAATTCCAGTCTAAACAACAAGATTAGATATGTAGGAGTTGTCCCATATGTTTTCTGACTCATATTTCATAATATATATGTTAAATAAAACCAACCATTTTTAGCAACTGTACCAGAAAGCAATGGCGAATGTATTAATCTATGAATAATAGTGTATGCTCTGAGTTGACCCACCTTGGGGCTTCTTGCCTTTGTCAGGGAGGGGATGTGTGGAGGGGAGAGGCTGAAGGCTGACTGGGGGGAACTGGGAGGATTGTAAGGGATAGATCAGCGTAATACATAGATAAATATGGTATGCTTTTAATAAAAAAGAATTGTCAACCCCTCTGAAAAAAATAGTGTATGAATCTGGGAAAAATGTGCCTTTCTCTAAAAGTAAGAGAAATGGTCTCAATATATTATTCAAATATGAAGAAATTTATAAATTAAGAAACTCTAGAATTACTTAAATCACACTGGACAGTTAAGAATCATCTTGAACTAATGTTTGTTTATAATTCAAAGAAATTATTTTAGATATTATATGCTGTACTAAAAAGCTGTCTTTCATCATTCAGAGTTATTTTGGATGTAGTTTGCCTATGGTGAAGTATGATTATGATTAAAACTCCAAAGAAATTGTTTAAAAATATGGTTGGCTTCCTCTGTAAAAACAAGTCTCCCAACAATGACATACAAAAGCATTCCCTTTTAGTACCAAATGCAAAAACTATTGATTTTTCTCTAAAACACATCATTTGCCATTTTGCATTAAAGCACTTTAAAACCTTTTAACACTACGGAAGTTGAAACTAAAGTACTTTAAATGTCCTTTCTGTGACAAAATTTCTTAAGAATATTTGATCTTAGATATAGAATAATGGTTGCATTTTATAAACACTTCATGAATTAGGTTTTCCCTTCATGCCTGTCATAGTTTCTAGGCATAATTGCAAAGCAGGCTTTTTCTTTATTCTTCTAACATAAAGTATAAATTAAGATATTTTTAGAAGTCAAATACTTTGCAATTTTATAGAGATTTTGGAGGAAATGGTCATAAGTAGTCTTTATCTACCTAGAAGAAAAAAAAATCTATTCATATAAATTACAAATGTGATAATTGCAGTAACTGCTTTGCATATAAATAGTAATGTAAATCCCTAATAAAACTGTATACTTCTGATAAATTTCTAAGAACTTGATGAAGCATAATAATTGATATACATATAATTTCATTTTATAATGTCAACATTATTTACACATAATCATCAGATTCAATTATAAAATTCGAGGTTTTTTAGTCATACAAAGCCTACATTTTGGGCATTCATACCCGTTAAAACATAGCATAATCTTAGCAAAGTCAAAACTGATTTTTAATCAGGGTGCCATGTAAATGTTCTTAGTGAGTTGTGTTTACTGGAGCCTGAGACAAAAATGCAGATATACACATGAGTCCAGCTAGCTGGGCCCTCCTGACTTCAGTGTCTTTCTTAAACTACCCCAAGCCTAGGGTGAGAACAGTAGCTTCCCTCTATGAGTACTGACAGTCAATGTGTGTGTGTGTGTGTGTGTGTGTGTGTGTGTGTGTGTGTGTGTGTGTGTTTGTGTGTGTGTGTGTGTGTGTGTGTGTGTGTGTGTGTGTGTGTGTATGTTTAGCCATGGTTAGACAGTATGATAATTGATAGCAAAGTTGCTACTCTTCAGATGCTGCCCTTTTTTATCAAGCTACTAACAAAATAAGAAAATGTATACTATTATGATGAATTCTAAAACTAATCTTTGAACATTTGTAACAGTCTTTTGTTTACTAAAGTATTATTCTTAATTTGTCAATTTGAAATACTGTGTTGTCTCCACTATTTTCTGGATTTCCTGGTGCTTACATGAAGCCTTCGGGATGCAGTTTTGAATGTACTAAATCTATGTCCTTGTTATATATTTTTAAAATGCCTTATACTTAATCAGTAGTGTCAAGTCAATTTATTATGTCATCTGAAACTGGCCTTTTAGCCAAGACAGTTTCTTTGTAAGCACATCACAACTGTTCTGCATATCTCATAACAACAGGGCAAACTAATTAAGTGAAATTTAGAGACCACTGTCAGGTTGCTCTTTATACAAGAATGCCAGAACCTCTATTTTGTGTGTTACCTATAAAATTAAAAGAAAAAAGAGTGAAGAATGATTTCACCCATGTGTGTTGACATCCTCAGCTACTACTGAAGTCTGAATTTCCATTTCCATGTGGTGTTTCAACCTCAAGCCAACAAAATAAGTGCAACATTTAATCAGGACTATTGGCATCGAGGATATCTTCTTCTATTCTAGCTTTTCTCCAACAGTGTTGTAGAACAGGTGCTTGTTGATAAACAGCACTGAATTTATTTTTTGCAAGTCTAGTTTCAAGATCAAGATGTTTAGTAAGGGTGTGCCATGTACTTGATAGATAGCACCTTGCTTTGCTCTTTCCTGGTCTATGGGATGAATGTACTCCTGTAGGCCTTATTTTATGGGCTTTAATCTCATACATGTTGCAGAAACCTCATGTCCTGACCACCTCACCTAGAAGTTAGCTCTATCTAGCATATATAGATGTTATTGGGCTAGGTTAGCAAATGACCAATAATCTTTAAAAAAATAATGGAGATACTGATAAAGAAGAGCTTAAGAAAGCCTGATAGATACTTGCTTGCAATAAACCAGAACAGCACCAGAAGGTCAATAGATGAGAGGTAACAGGTCAGTGTGCCCTTCTAAAATGGCAGCCCATGCCTACATTAGAAAAGAAGAATGAAAAAAAAATTGTAACCTAGGAGGACAAATTAAAACCAACTAAAATAAAATTCTGTTAAAAAATGGAGAATACAATAATAAATCATTAGGAAAAACCAGAGCCAATACTAGTTCTTTACAGAGTTCATCAAAGCTGGCAAATTCTTTGACTAGGAAAAGGAGATGAAATGACTCAACTTAATAACAGACATGAAAGTATCATTTACAATCTCATTAAAATGTATTATTGTATGTACCTGTGTACTCACAAATCACATAACTTAGGTGTGAGGGGAAGATTGTGAAAAGGCACAGGTTCTCAAAATATACTAAAAAAAATTGAAAGTATACACAAGAAGCACAGGTACAAGTGTTAATCACAAAACAATAACAATGAAAATTCTCAGATGCAGGTTTCTTGTCTCTTGAGTTTTACTATGTTCAAAAGTAACTCCAACACTGTGTAATGACACTCAGCCAGCCCACCCTTTCCTGTGCAAGCATGAGGACCTGAGTTGTTTCCCAGCATCCTGTCTACTTCAGGTCTGACTGTGTGCTTCTATAACCATAGTGCTTGGGAGGCAAGCAGGAATTTACATGGAGTTTTCTGCATAACCAACCTAACCAATTAGGCAAACTCCGGATTCAGTGAGAGATCGTGTAACTGAATAGTCAAGAATAGCTTAAGAAGATACCTGATGTCAGCCTCTGGCCTCCACATGCAGGCCTGCAAACCTGCATGCATACAGTTGGTTTGACCTTGTTCATGTCTTCCGCACATAAACACAGTACTGTGAGTTCATGAATGCCATAGGAATGCTATATCAAGAAGACAGTGTTTTACAACATTCCTACATTCTCCTCTAGGTCACTTTAAATTTATCAGTAACAACCTTAAGATTTTTTTTTTTTTTATTTGAACACAACTTATTGTCTAATGAGAAGGCAAGGAGACCTTCTCTAAAGGCTGGTCTTCGGCAGCTCATTTTCTCCATATTGTTCAACAGGAGCCAGTAGCTAAACTGTGCATGACTCTGATGTTAGTAGTCTGGGTCCTGAGGCACTTGGTCCTGAAAAAAACATTTTGGAACTCTGGTGACCAGAATTTACTGAGTTATTTTAGCCTTTTATCAACTCTTCACTTTCTCTTGTCTACTTCCACTTCCTCCTCCCTGGAATCCCTGGAACTATGCAACTGAATCTTTTATTGTCTGGTTGGCTGACCCCTCACACAGTTCACTGAATTCTTCCAAGATGACTCTGGGTACCTGCCTCTATCAGGACTGTAATGTATAGTCAGGGCATCAGCTACAGCACCTGCTGTGCCAGTCAGCATCTAAGAAGTACTAAGAGTGACCAAGGTCATTGAGGCTCAGTCCTTTGCTGCAGACAGATCCAAGCAGGCAGACAAGATCAGCAGCATGCCTGCTAGCTACTGTAGGACACTCAGCTGTCAGGCAGAGGCTGTCACCAATGCCCTTAGAAGCCAGACCGAGAGAGCCAACCAAGAATCAAGGGCAAGTAGGCCTGTTTGGGCCAGCAGGGACAAGGATACAGTTTTCATCAGCCGTCAGACAGACATACTTTTTCAGCTGTTAGGCAATCAGAGCCACCCCACCCTGTACCCTATCCCCAGCTAGTCCTGCTCTCTCTCTCTCTCTGTTCCACCTTTTTTCTTTGCTGCTTCTGCCTTTGTATTCTGAGCTCAATACACACCACTGAAAATATGTAAGTGAAGACTACTTAGGAGAAGCCTTTGATGTCCTGATGCGCGACACAGGAGAAACAACACTTAGGCCCCAGAACATCTTCTGAGACCTTTCTCTCTCACCCCTGGTGGAACTCTGAAACAGTCACAGCTCTGCAGGAATTTTTCTGTCCCCTGGGCCCCTTGGTAGTTCCAGTCACATAGAAGCTCACAAGCCTTATTGTGCAGCGCCTGATCTATTGTTGTAACTTGAGGAATGTATCAAAGATGCTCCCTTCTTTTATATTATTCCTCCAGGAGAAAAACAAACAACAAAACCAAAATCTTGCCTTTCATCCTCATTTTCCTCTCTCAATATCAGTGTTTCTCCGAGCTCTCCAAGGCTTCCTTCTTCAATCCTGTCTGTTTGTGGTATGTATTTAAATTGGTCCTCTACCTAGGAACTGGGCATATGCTTCTAAACACATATATCATCATCTTACGTTTCTCACTGTGCATGGCATCTAGGGCTCCTAGATTTCTGTTTTGAGTGCAACCACCTTTGGAAATATTTCAAAATGTCCTCAACTGTTTAGTTCTAGAGCCATAATCTTGCTAATAGTAAATTATTTTTATATCTGATCTGAATATATTTTATTACGTTTTATATTAATGAACAAGAAAATATAATTTATTAAGGTTTTTAATAACCAGATCACCCCAAACCTGCAGTTGGTCCTGCATTTATTACTGACAGCTTTGTGTCTCACTTCCTGTGTCCTCTGTCCTGCATTGAAGACTCTTCAGTTTGGACACCTGTTATTGCTCATCAATATATACTAAACATTTTGTATTGGGCATTAACATTTTCAAATTCTGTAGTATATTATTCAAACTTTTCCCATTTAGAATTTATTTATATCTCTCCCTTATCCTTGCTCAAAAACAAAACAAAAAAAAATGAAAGGAAGTAAGACTGGATCTCATAGATTCCCCCTACTCAAATCAATTCTTTCTTTGGATCCTTCAAGGATTTATTCTGTGCTCATTTCACAGCATTTACCATATTTTGTTTAAATATGTAGCACTTTATATGTAAAGGTCTTTTCCCTCAGTGAAATTGTAAATTTCTGGAAATTTTTAAAAATGAAAGTTCCATTTTTATTCTATGTTTTCTAAGTTGTGGTGGATAAATGTTTCATTTATCACCATTGATTTTATAGAAATCCATATAATGAATAAAATTTAGTTTATGGCAATAGAGTGTCCTGCAATTTAATAGCTAATGTTAAAACATTATCTTTCATTTCCTACCTTCTGCTTTTGCTATTGTTGCTAATGCCCACTACTTGACTTTATATTGGGATGTCTCTCATGAGTTTACCTTCAGACTCATCTAACTTAAGGTCCTACAACTTAAGCCTCCCCAATGCTGGAGCATATAACCGAATCACTGAGCTTATATAGTTGTTTCCCATAGAAATACTCCACTTAAAACATGAAGAGTTCAAGCTTTATCAAGCATGAGATTTGGAGTTAGGAGGGAGCAAGAATCATGGCCGCTGCACAGCTGTGTCGCATCTAGTGACAGAAGTCCAGCAGAGACTGAAATCTATGAGTGCTTCACAACTGGTGCTGCTGAAGAACACTGTCCTCTCCGATGGACGGATGCAGATGCTGTGCCAGCAGTGGAGGGAGGAAGTGAGGGATTTACCTTTACTGAGAGGGGATAAATAACTACTGGAATTCATGTGTAGATATGACATTGTTAAAAGAGCTATTTCACATGAATATTGACAAACACCTTGTAATTCCTCATTAGCCATGAGGAACGAAATGGAAAATTAGAAGTCTCCAATAGGATGTTCTTGGATACCGTAAGCTCAGTGGATAAACTGACTAATGTACAAGTTTGAGTGTCAAACATTATTTTCACTTAACAGTGAATAGCTCTTTGGATTACTTTGTTAAAAAGTCTCTAAATTCCCCCCCCCATGTGGCCCTGAATTCATTATAAGCAGTTATTTTATCATTAGATATGTTTTATTGCTTTTTAAATCGGTTAAAATGTGAAAAAGTAGAGATAATTTTTCATGTAAAAATTTGATAATTCCTCTAAAATTTGAAGTGATATAATATTGATCATAAGATACTTGACTAAAGAAATGTTTCAATAACTTCAAAACAGTTGACGTACATTTGAAAATATTTAATATGTTGAAACCACAGTTATGTTTACAAATTTGCATCTTACAATACTAAGAGTTTCTAAAAATATTAAATGATTGTTAAATATGAAAGACACTTGTGTTGAATTGATTTAACTTTTTATGTGCAAATTATTTCCTTAAGGGAACAAAGCTATGTCAGAGAAATAGTTTGCCTCCCATAAATGTAAAGTAATGCCATTGCTCTTTTGGAGGTATGAATAAATAAGAAAGCCAAGAAAGGGTCAAATTGGAAGAACTTTTGTGTCGACTATTTTTAGACTATATCTCCAAATAAATTTTAAAAAGCTAAGCAAGTGAAAAAATGTAGTCAATTACATAACTTTTTCTACTATTAAATTTCAAATGCTTCTCTAATTTAAAAGAAAGTCTTCTGAACTATTCTTAGTTTGGGCTCCAAAAGCTCTAACTAATACAGAGCTTTGGCTATCATCAACCACAGTCATAGAAATAAATATTTGTTACCAAAAGTATGTCATATAGATTATTTTTAAGAAGTTATAAGAATTGCCTTTCAATTCACTCTAGGGGACAAGTGTAAGTGGACTTACACACTGAAAATGCCAAAGGGGTTCCTGAGGAGTGTAGGCCCTCCAAAGCAGCAACACTTGAAAGTCTTCATCCTCTACCATGCTCTGTGCTTTAACCTTCTCCCCAAAACCATGAGGCCACATGTGGCTAGGGCTGACTTCATACCACTGAAGAGGAGAAAGGCTCTCTACTCAGGCAATCGCCTCTGTACCCTCCTTACTTCTTTTCTGAAGCAACTTTGCCAGGCAACAAAACTAGTGAGAACAGCTAACCTTACCAAGATGATAGTTGCTTGGCTGAAGATAGGGCTGTGCAACAGCACCTTAATTTAAAAAAAAAAGTCTGAATTGAAACTAAATATGCAGGATAATGTAATAAGTAGGTGTCATATATGTGCTAAGAAGTAGCAAATACATTGGAAAGCAACATCAAATTGATATTTACAACATGCAGCAATACTCAGTTAAGGAGTGCCTGTTAAAACTATGATGCTGGAGCTACTATTGAAATATCTTTAAACAGAATGCCATCTCTATTCATTCCATAGACGAGAACCCTGTGAGCTATTTTTACTATAGATGTTCTTATTTTATGAGATAATAATAAACACCAAAGGTGTTATTATCCTTTATAAAACTGAACTCTTGGTTTACATTGGATAAGAGACTTACTGTTGAGTCCAGTGAAAAGTGTCTAGGTTAAAGCTCATGTCTTTTTTTATTTTCTTATAAACTTTATAGATGTGTACAGATGTACCTTATTTATTGCTTTATATATTTGGGATAGGGATAACAAAAGATTGTATGAGCTTGTGCTAGTATGTGTGTGTGTGTGTGTGTGTGTGTGTGTGTGTGTGTGTGTGTGTTTGTGTTAGAGTACTATACCATATAAAACACTTGAATGTGAATTGTCACTTCTTATATCTTTATTATGGATGATTAGAAGTCAACACCAATAATCAAGGAGGATCAAACCAACCAAATGATTTGTGTTTACAGATAGATGTCCAGACTAGGATTTCCCCTGGCTAGACTTGAAGTGACTACTACCCACTACCAGTTTAGGTGAATCTGCAAGTGGTTACAAACATCTGAGTAACTTAGTATCTCCTTCCCTTCTATACAAAGAACAGCTTATAGGACATTATATCCTATTATTTTCCTATATAAGCTGTCTTTTATCCTATAGTTTATATGCATGCCAAGCTTTTTTGCAGACAAATGTCAAACATTTCTTTCTTAAGGCTTAAGGATGGAAGAGATCCCAGTGGTTAAGGACACAATGAAGGGAATATTCACTAACAGCTATTCTTCTGAAAGGCAAAAGGAAGGATATTGGAATCTCTTAGCCTCCCTCTTCAAAAGGTCCTATGGAGAAATCTTATCTCTTATTTCCTTTTTCATAAGAAAAGAAGCATTATCAGATTAGTGGCTTTATTGATGTGGGCCCCGAAACCTGTATTGTAGTAAGAGGTTTCTGGCCTGGACTTTCAGGTCTAGCCTCAAGGTTTCAACCTACAGACCCACAACCCACAGAGACACACAGATGCTTTCATTAATTTTAGGCTGATAGGCCTAAGCCCAGTCATATACTTTGCTAACACTTTACCCTTAAACTAACCCATGACTCTTATCCTGTTCAGCCATGTGGCTCGGTACCTTTTCTCAGAGCAGCATAGTTATCCTCTGCTTCTTCTGGCCTCTCTCTGACATTCTGCTCTGTTCTTCCTATTCACAGAGTTTTCTTAGTCTGGTAGCCCCACCCATACTTCCTGCCTGCCTTTGGCCAATCAGCTCTTTTTATTAAACTGGTGGGTGGAACAATTATTTACAATGGAACAACATAATCCCCCTACACTGTATTCTTCCTTCATCAGTGACCATGAAGACAACAGAATCTATTAGATGTAAATATTTAATAACTGGTTACCTTAATAGATTTACTTGGTATTTCATCTGGCTAATTTTAACCTGTTGGTGCTGGATCTATCCTTCAGCAAAACTTCTGGAGTGAGCCGTATATATCTTGAACATTATTTGCCAAGTATATCAGTCAATTTTCAATGATTTTTTTAAGTAAGAGAAAGTTTGGGCTTCTCAGTGAGCTAAACTTCCAATATTTTCTTTAAACATTTCCTTTGGCCCTTCAAGTTCATAACGTGCCAATGATATAGCATTTATCAATCCAGATAAGAGACATGCACAATGATGCTTTAGAGACTCTGGGACAGAATAAAGAAACCATCCAATATAATGTTGAAGGACATAAGCAGAGCATTCTTTATCCTTAATCTGTTTATAACATAACAACTGATTTCCAAAGTGGCTGTAAAAGTTTACATTCCAACCAGTAATGGAGGAGTGTTCCCCTTGCGCCACATCCCCTCCAGCAAAGGCTGTCATCTGTGTTTTTGATCTTAGCTGCTCTGACAGGTGTAAAGTGAAATCTCAGAGTTGTTTTGATTTTCATTTTCCTGATAGCTGAGGATGTTGAACAATTCCTTAAGTATATTTCAATGTTTTGAGATTCTCTGTTGAGAATTCTCGCTTCAAATGTGTACCCCATTTTTTTTAATTTAATGATTTGATATTTTGATGTTTAGTTTCTCTAGTTCTTTATATATTTTGGAGAACAGCCCTCTGTCAGATGTGCGGTTGGTGAAGAATTTTTTTCCCATTCAGTAGGCTGCCATTTTGTCTTATTGACAGTGTCCTTTGCCTTACAGAAGCTTTTCAGTTTCATGAGGTCCTATATATTAATTGCAGATTGCAGTGTCTATCCTACTCGTGTTATATTCTGAAAGTTATCCCCTGTGCCAATGGTCGAAGGCTAGGTCACATTTTCTCTTCTATCAACTTCAGTGTAAGTGGATATATATTGATTGAGGTCTTTGATCTACATGGGTTTGAGTTTTGTGCAAGGTGAGCGATAGTAACCTTTTTGCAGCTCTCTACATGTGAACATTCATTTATGCCAACACCATCTATTGAAGACACTTTCTTTTTTACATTGTATAATTTTAGCTTTAAAAATGTTCATAAGTACACGGATCTATGTTAGGGTCTTCAGCTTGACTTCATTTATTCACCCATTTGTTTTTATACCAATATCATTAGCAGGTGTATCTTATACTTGATACTTTGAACATAATTTGATTCATTGCAGCATAAATGAAAGCTTCATTTTTAGTTTTATAATATTCCATTTAGAAGCTGATATGACTACTAGGCAATTTTAATCCATCTAATTATGTTCATAGTTTAGGATCAATAAACAAATTGCATATAACCTCAAAATTTTACAGTTTATGATATATGTACTTGGGGTGTGTGAGTGAGTGAGTGATAGTCTCTTTAATTTCATAAATGTTAAAATCTTTTAATTTCTGATACTAAGAATAACAATTAAATAGAATAAAACTTTGAAGAGTAAATTAGTCCCACATTTCTTAACCATAACATTTGTTATATGATAATATAGACATACATAATTTTTAACAAAAAATTATATTTTATTTTAAAATAAATTTAATGTGTTAAGTATTTCAGTTCTGAAGATCTTTGGATTTGTGGGAGACTTATTTTATTTTAATAATCTGGAGAGAAATAGCTGTTAGACATCTTTTTAGGCATGTGTAACCCTTTCACTTCATTTCTATGTAAGCGACATATATGGTTACTTGAACATTTAGTATTTTCATTGTATTATTGATATTAGTTCTCTTTTAGAAAGTAGTATCTCTTTAAAAAGCACTCTTGCAGCAGAGATCTGAATACAAATGTACAAATGTATACTTACGTGTTGTAGTTGTACGCCTCATTACTTTTTAATGGTAAAGTTTAAAAGCTCATAATTGTTAGTTATACTTTTATAAATTACACTTTTACTCTCCCTTAATTTTGACATTCTGTTGATTTTGTTTTCTAGTTCAATTTTGTGGGGAAATTGCTTGGACCAAGAGGAAACTCCTTGAAACGACTACAAGAAGAAACAGGTGCTAAGATGTCTATCCTGGGCAAAGGATCGATGAGAGATAAAGCAAAGGTACTGAGCTTTGGGGTATCTTCAAAGCACATTAAGGAGTCTCTAGAAACACAGGGATCCCTGCTTACTATACTAAGAGAAGGCCTTCTTCATTTCCTGTGCCTGGTCCTTTTTGGAATTACACTACTTCCCATTGGGATGTCTCTCTCTTCTTTGGTCAGTGTCCCTTCCTCTACTCCAGGACATACTTCCTGCATTGCCTGTTGTAGTTCTCTGTAGGCCGCTGACATATTGCGGCACATTTTTAAAGCCTCAGTGGGATTTTTCTATAGATTAGGACTCAGGTTTTTTAATTCCCTAGTTAGAAACTTTTTCTTCTTTGCAGAAGTAACATCTATTCTCTCATTCCATTTGCTCCTCTATTTTACTTGGATTTGATTAACTAATAAAATTATCTGGAGACATTATAAAATTCTGTTTATGTCTTAAAAGATTTTAGGGATATTATTACACAATACCTGACTCAATGACAAGAATAAGTTAGGGAACATAAAGTTTAGAGTTTGTAATGTTTTATTTCATATATCAGCAATGTTACTTCCCATTTATAAAGTGCTATCATTTTTTTCAGTGTTTGAATTTACTGTTTGTAGAGACTGTACAGTACCTTTAACACTTTTGGTTAAAAAGTTAGATTTTTAAGATTTATTTGTAAATTATTATAAAGTTAACTATGTAACATAACAAACCATTCTAACATCAGAAGGTCTAACAAGTTGGATATTTTTGTTTTATTTTATTCTTAGTGGTGATGGAGAAAATGCTACTTTTTATATTACTAAACTTTAACCAATACCCTTTAAGCAAAGAAAGGAAACAAACCAATAACAATAATGCCAAAATAATATGTGAAGGTCCAGGCTATGTTCTATAGTCTGAACCCCTTGCTAGTCATGCCTTTTTCCCACAGTGGTCAGATCCCAGAGATTCTGAAATCTACCCTATAGAAAAAGTCCAGGAAGCATTTGAGGACAACTCTATTCTTGGAAAATCCAAGAAACAAAATATGCCATGTGTTATCTTTATAACAAAACAACTTAAGAGAATTAGCTGACCATTTAGAAATTTCTTGAAAGTCAAAGTTCTACATAAACCATATGGCTTGGCCGTCCTGAGCAAGCACAGAGCTGCAGGCTTAACTGGCATTGCAGTGACTTACTGCAGCTCCTAATTTCAAAAGGCTGCTATTTTTAGTGGAATGGAATGGGAAATTGGTGAGGGGGAGCTGAGGAGGCAATGCTTATACAGCCTTATCTTTGGATCCTGTTAAAGACAGTCAGAGAGGTTAGAGAACATGATAAGAGTGTATAGGTTAGCCACCACAGTGTCCACACACACCCAGGGATGACTTCAGAAACAGGAGCCCATAAAAATAACTCTCTTATGGGACTACCTGTTATCCTAGCTGAAAACTATGAATGACATTGCAGACGAATGACATTGTAAGGAAAGTCAGGTTTGCATTTCTAATCAGAAGATTGGTAAAGATTTTAGAATATAGTCTTACAACTTGCTAGAGTATGTGTTGAAAGAAAAGAGCTTTGAGATGAGTTTTACATGAAAATATAATAACTCAAGGCAAGCTTTAATTCTTTGATGTGCTAATAACATGAGTATCTTCTGTTCAACGATAGACCTTCTGTATTGGGTGATGGCTACTTTAGTAAATCCTTTCTGATTTCATGGCAAGACTGATTTTCATCAACAATAAAATCAACTAAGAACCTTCAAAGAGAAGTGACTGCCTGATGGGCAATGCTGGGGTAAATCCTACCCCATTATCCTGGGTTGTGATTAACATCAAACAGGCTCATGTTTCTCAGACTCTGAAGTTGCAAAGCCATCCATACTCATTGCTTGTCAATCAAGCTATGGTTAGTTATACAGACAATTGTTTGAGTCCTTTATTATATGTAACAGTTTGTAACCCTACGGACTCAATGGTTCAGCTACCCAGACCCATTAGCTATGGCTGCATACAGTGGGCAGAGATCAGCAATATTTCTTTATTCACCTTCCTTCTATAGAAAAGCGTCCCTTGCTTGACCACAACTTTCAGCATAGATGTGAAAAATGCATTTTTATTGGATCACACATCATCTGGGTTCACGAAAGGCAAGGGACTATTATAAATTACAGATGGCTCAGTTTTTAGTCTCAATTTCTTCACTGTATTCTTCTATATCTCTTTCTCAACTCTAAAGAGTTAAAGTAGCAGCCTGGCAGGTCCCACCTGAGCAGCAGCACATAGAGAAGGAGGTGCTGAATTATAAATACATAAATTTATGAGGACAAAATGAAATATGTCTTTCAATGTTGAACCAATATATTATTTCAAAATATGATATATTTGGATTCTAGTGATTCAGTAATTACAGGGATTGAGTTTTAGTTGAAGCTAAAATATATCATCATATTTGAGAAATATGATTTTCATATTAGTGTCTTCCCTTTTTATGTATGAGCAATTTGTCATTCACTGTAGTATACCATGCCTTAAAATGAAAATTGAAAAAAAAACCAATAAATCTATCCAGCCTTAGTATTTTTTATAAGCTTCAATGACAAAATACATATGAGGTAGCCTTTTTATATAGAGAGTTGAGAACATTTTGTTTTTAGATAACCAAGTTTCTCTATTCTAGTTTTATTAACAGTTGGAACAAGTTTGTTTAATTATCATTATCATGACTGTGGTTTTATTTTTGTGGCAACAAGAACAAATATCCATTCTCCGGATACCCAAAAGAAGTCCAACTAAGGTCTCCACCCAAGCCTCACTAGTGAACCAGGGTGTGTTGGGGGTCACTGACAAGAGCAGGGCTGACTCAAAGCACAGCTGACTTAAAATGCTCACCCTAGCATTCCATGGGACAAGACAGTTGCATGTTTAGAGCTGCACATATAACTTCCAGGTGACCTTGCCCAGTCAGAGAATCTTTTCTCCAACAATTATTTGTTGCTTGCATAGCCCAGGAAGGAAACTTGGAAGTCTTATAAGTTTTAGGATTTTGAGACTTAGAGATCTCGCTTAGTTCATGAGACTTAGGATCTTTCCTCCTCATCAAGAAGGAACATTTCTGTTTGGAAGACATCACTACACAATGCAGAGGCTTTTAGAACATTTTCAGGAATTTAATATGTATCTGCAAACCACTTACCATTCAATGTTTAGACTTTACTCTTGTGCCACATTCAGAGAAATGAGAAAATTGAAGAATCTCTTTTATCTCACCGCAATATGATTTTTTTTATAAAACTATCTACAAATATAACCATAAAGGAGTTAGTTAGCATTTTATAAAGCTAAACTATAATGGCAAATTTCTTATACCACTGATGAAGGCATTTTTTTTTCTTTTAACCAAGTGCTCTTGCTGTCTGTCTCGAAGTACTATAATAAAAACAAAATCAAACAAACCAAAAACTGCATTAGGACCAACTGTACCTTGGAACATCTTGAAACTTTGATTGTGAACACTTTTGAAATTGGCTGAATAGTCTTTGCTATTTCATTTGGAGAAAAGTGATGTTAGCTGTGTTACCTCTAAATCTGAGTAGTTTCAGTGATTTACTTGTAACCAACTGAGCAAAAGTGTGATGGAGAAAATGCTTTGCAGCCTTCCCCTCAGTTGCAAAGTCAGGGTCTCATGAAATCCAGTAGTGCCTGGTGCAGACTCTGAAAGGTCTGAGGCTGCCTACTGGAAGGCCGGGTTAAACTACATAGTGTGTCCTTGTATAAATACAGGTAAGTCTAGGGTGGGTCCAGTCTATATCATCACAGTTTAGTTTCACACATGACCAGACTTCTCTAGTGGATTCTGGCCTCATCTGTGGCACTATAAATCACGGAACAAAAAGCTGTATCCCTTTTTACCCATCTAAAGCCCTGACCCACAGAATCCATGTATATATAATAACAATAATAACAACATGATTATTATAAGCCAGTGGGTTCTCCATGGTTTTTATGCAATAATATATAAGAGATCACTAATTACGCCTTTCTTTTTTTTTTTTTCCTTTTAAAGATTCAAAACCACTCAACAGTATTAGGGATTTTCAAAATCCTAGATTTGTCTTCCTCTTATATTTCTGCTGTTACCTGCTGGCAATTACTGTAAATATGAAATTATTAGTGTGTGTGTGTGTGTGTGTGTGTGTGTGTGTGTGTGTTTGTGTGTGCATGTGTGTGTGTGTGTGTGTGTGTTGAGGTACATGTGTGGCATCAGTGGGGAGTGTTGGATGGTTTTGATTTTTGTAAGCAGTTCATGCAAGGCAGGGTACCACAACACGGAAGCTACCAGTTTAAAAAAAAAAAAAAAGTTTTACAAAGTTATAACACTGGCACAAACCTTTCCTTCTTCTTTGTAGAGTAATTGAGGAAGGGGTTCCAGTTTCTTTGTAAGGCTTCTCAGCTTTACTATAACTTGGCAAACAAAATCCTCCATATTTTACCAGAGTGCTAGCTGGCGATGAGTAAGGGAAGTGCATCTTCCCCTCCAGAGGGCATTGCCTGTTCAGGATGGAGCACTGTTCCTCAGTTGCTGTTTGCTGTTAACTAGCTCTTTCTGGTCAAAAAGAAATTTTTCAAGAGTTGTCTTGACTCAGAAATTACTCAACTGGTGGTGTGTTTTTGTTGTTGTTTTGTTATTTTGTTTTTGGTGTGTGTGTGTGCTTGTGTGTGTGTACGTGTGTGTCTGTAGAATTCTGATTTTACTATTTAATTTTCCATTCCTTACACAAATTAAAGATAAAAAAGATCAATTCATACAAGATACAGACCACGAATAACTTTAATACATGCGCTCATTTTACACTTAATTATTTCTAACTGATAGATTTTTGTAATTTAGAGAAGACTATCCAAACACAATTTAAGACAATTCAACTCAGTGGAGTATATTCATATATCACCGATATGTAATTGATATACTATATACTTATAATACATCTATAACACATATAATTAGTATTTGTCATTAGCGATATCAATAGACTTTAAAATTACATACTTGTCCTAGTTAACATTACTATTGCTGTGAGGAAGCACCATGACCCAAACAACTTGGAAAGGAAAGGGTCTATTTGATGTAGGCTGTGAATCACTGCTCATCATGGAAGGAAGTTCAGACAGGAACTTAAGCAGAGCAGGAACCTGGAGGCAGGTGCTGATACAGAGGTCATGGAGTGGTTTGCTCCCCATGGTTTTATCTGACTGCTTTCTGATAGAATTCAGGACCACCAGGCCAGGGATGGAACCCCCACATTGGACTGAGTTTCCCATCAATCATTAATTATGAAAATGTCCTACATGCCTACCTTCAGCCTCATCTTAAGAAGGCATTTTCTTAATTGATGTTCCCTCTTCCAGATTAGGTGTTCACACATCTGCATAAACAGACACACATACACGCATAAAAGCTAATTAATGTTAGCTTATGATTTAATTACCATGTTTCTATAGTTTAGTCTATAACTCAATGTCTATGTACAACCAGGAATTATAATGCTGAGATGGCTAATTTTCCTATCTTCTGAATTTAACTCTTTCTAATAGAGAATGCTCACAATCATCAACACAGGTTGATATTATAAGCAGTTATGTTAATGTCCACTGATGCTGCCCTCTCCTTGTCACCTCTGCTAAACCTAAGTTTCACGCTCCTCTCTTTCATCTCCTCTTACAGAAAATAATATTGTGGAGTGCAGCTCCCATACTTCACTGTAGAACACAGGAGCTCAGTCTTCTAATTGGATAAATGCCATTCTCCCTCCCTACCTCTCCTTCCTGACCCTCCCCTTTCAACTTTCTAGCAATCAATCCCTTTGTAAATCCTATGATGGAAAGCTTATTGTTATTTTAGATTTACAGGAGGATACCATTAAATGTTTTTTTTTTTTTTAAAGAGTTGAAACTTGACCCCAACATAAGCCAAACTCTTTGAAGAGAACTTTGTGAAACTTGTTCTAGTCAATGTGGGATACTTAGATGTTCAATCAATGGGATAATAGGCTCCGTGTGGAAATGCTAGAGAGTAAAACCTGTGCTCACCACAAAGGCCCATCTGCACAAATTCACCCCATGCTTGTCTTAATGTGCATTTCACATAGGTGCAGTGATGTGCTTTTGACTTACTTATAGTGATGTGCATTTGACTCATTATTCTGCTATCTCATTTTTTTTGCTTCACATGTTAATCACAAGTTGAATAGTACTTATTCCATCTGCCATGAATACTTAAAAATTAGACTCCTTAGCTGTGTAAGGCTATCATGAAGAACTGAACATTGTTTTGGGGATCTTGGTCACCTTGACTAAAACAATAGCGACTTGCTTTGGTTAAGAATACTACACAGAGCCTAGGCAACGGTAAATAAAATTAAAATATAAAGAAATCCTAAAATGAATGGATTAACAACACTAAGCTTGCTTTTAATACTTGTCTATGTGTCTGGGTTCAAAGGAAGGAAGTCATGAAGGCTAAAGAAAGTGCAATGAAGAGGACATATGTGGACATACATTTTTGAGGACAGTACTTGACTTTTCCATCCCAGCTGTATTTTGTGTGCTGGCAAGACTTCTGTTCACAAAGCCCTCCATGTAAATGACACTGTCCAGTGTGGTCTTTCAGCTTGTTGCATAGATAAGCAACCTAAATGCCAATGGGATGATCACTCTTGGATTTTTTGTGCCCATTAAGACTCCCTGTACCCTTACTTAGTTTTAATGTTATTCATTTTGTTCAGTGCCTCCCCTTCTTATAAATGCTATAAAACCTATGTGAAGATCATTTGTTTTATACAATTAATTATATACCTGTAGTCTAATATAGAATCCTTATCTAGGTAAATCAACAGGCAGAATACTGGAAGAGTAGAGAGCAGTTTTTTGTTGCTTTTAATGTGTTTCAGGGCTGTTTTTAAGATTTATTTATTTATTATGCATACACATAAGAGGGAACCAGATTTTATTACAGATGGTTGTGAACCACCATGTGGTTGCTGGGAATTGAACTCAGGACCTCTGGAAGAGCAACCTGTGCACTCAACCTCTGAGCCATCTCTCCAGCCCTACAGTTAGTTTTTTATTGTACTGATTTTTAAAAGTAAAATTGAGAAGTAATCATATCTATAAATTTCAAAAAGTAAAGAAATTTAATGATAGTGTTTTCACATTTGAAACAAAAAGGATGTATAAAAAGTACAGAGTTCTTTGTGAATAACAGGAAAGTTAAGTTTTATGTACTATATATACATGCACTTCTCATATATACAATAATTATTTCTTCTTCAAACACTGATAATGTTTGAAGTTTCTAGTGAAATATACTCTGGGACATGAAAATTGAAATTGGTCAAACAGGTTTTGCTTCACAATATTAGCAGAGTAACTACTTTACATTTATCTGCTCTGTCAGCACATTATCACACATATAGCACATACCTTTTCAACCTTAAACTTAAAAACAACATGAAGACAGAATTTATTCTTTGTATAGAGATGTAATATATATTGAGGAAGAGAGCGAGAGAGAAATTGAAATTTAACTTCCTGAGACACATGAGGGGATGTGTAACTGAGAAACTGAGAAGCTTTGTAGGATCCCCCAAAACATTGAGACCTATTTTATGATACGAACTCATTTTAGCTAGTCGATTAACATTAAGGTATCAAAATAGAAAGAGGAATAAGTTGTACTGGTTCTCTTGACATTTCTTAAAATGTGAAACCTAAAATAGGTAACTAAAATTAATTTAAATGTAATTTATATGAAACCTAAAATAGATAACTAAAAATTAATTCAAATTGATTTAAATGGAATTCATATATAAATTATTTAAATTAAATAATTCAAAATAATTTGAATTTTCTGGGAGATATGAAATTGAATAGACTGCTGTTCCCTGAAGTGATCTCACTGCTGTGAACTGAAAGTTTAGATGTGATTTATTCTTGAGAATTCCACAATAAATCCTCTATCCTCCGATTACAAATCATATGTTTTTCGGAAAAGAGGAAGTAGACACTTACTTTCTTGGTATGTGGAGCCCGTAGCCTGCAACCTGGGCTTGCCAGCATCTGTACCTAATGCTGCGCTTGATAAAAAGCTCGAAGAGCACTTCTTGTTCATTCCAGCTTCATCAGATGCTGGGCTCCGCAGGAAACCCTCCTGTTGCTAGAGATAAGATTTGACTTTTTAGAGGAGTTTTTCCTCACTTAGTCACTTAAAAAAACTGATTAAAGGACACTGAAGTACACATGAAATGACAAATGATTACACAGAGCTATAAATATTGCCGAAATTGCAAACCGAAGCTTCTACCTTTGATTAGATGCTTTCTTCCTTTCTTCTGTGGTTTGTGCGTGCGTGTGTGCGTGTGTGCGTGTGTGCGTGTGTGCGTGTGTGCGTGTGTGTGTGTGTGTGTGTGTGAATAAGGATATGCAAAGACCGTGTCTGTCATTTTCCTCCATCATTCTCCACCATATCTTTTTGAGACAGAAGTTTTCACAGAACCCGGGACTTGTTGCTTCATCTGACTAAGTGGCTCTGGGGACCTATTTCTCTGCTCACTCAGTGATGAAATATTGGGTGTGTGCTCTGAAGCTCAACTTTGTCCCCTGGATCTGAACTCAGATCCCCGTGTTTATGTGGTAAGCACTTTACTCACTGAGACAGCTCCTCAGCCTCAAATGTTTATTTACTTTTATGGTTTATTTTACTACATTATATTGTTCTATCTATTCCATCTCCATTGGTAATTTATGTCATGCAGCCATTAGGATTGACAATCTGAAGAATTATAATACATGCAATGATATTTTTGTGTTGTCACAATCACGATTAAGACTTCTGTTTTGATTTCAAATACTTCCTTTCCATCTCCCTCTGATGAGGGCCCCTGATAAGTACTTAATGTTCTGTTATTATCCTCTACCTTTCTCATAGCAGATCCTAATTCAGGAGCTCACACAACAAACGTGTTTCTCCCCCGGGTTCCCAGTCCTCTCCTCTGTAGCAACAGTTCTTTAAGATCAAGGGGCAGGTTCATTGTATAACTGCACTACAATGGTCCTATGAATTCTTTTTTAAATAGCAATTTAGTTTCTTGTTCAGGCTACTATAATTAAGATTGCTGTAAGATTTATGTATATCCTGATGTGATAATAGGATTTCACAGGAGAGAATTTAATAATCATTCACTCAAAGTTAAGACGTAAGACATGCATCTTATGTTTAAATTATTATCTTTGTCATAACTATAATTTCTGAAAACTTTAGCAAGCATTCCTGAGGTATTGGTTTCATACTTGAAATCTGATTTGGGGTATAATATAATAACATGCATTTTTCCTAGGAAAGATTATACATTCATATTCTATCTATGAGTAATCATTTTACAATAAGGTTTTGAGAGCACTTTCTCATCATTTCCCTGAGTAAAGAGACCCACACCCTAAGGTACACTCATAATTTAAATTCCCTTACTATAAAGAGAAGATTTCTTAGGTAAATGCAACCATCTTTATCAATTGAAATAAAATAGCAAATTGATCCCTGAAGTATCTAATATTTTCCTGTAATTAGAGGTAGCATTTTCAAATTCTATAACCAAAAGGAAAATTTAACCCACTTTGAAGAATCACACTTTAGAGTAGTAAGTACATAAAATGGCTTTGTTCTAAGGGGTATTCACCAAAGAATTCCATCAGATCCCAAACAGATGCTACAAGATCCCTGTCTCATTCCTGGGGCAGTGGAGGAGCAATGGTGGAAATCTTCACTTCCTCCCTTGCATCTAAAGCTGAATCAGGTTTCCTACTTTGCAGTTCTGACAGCTTAGTGTTAGGATGATTATGTGTAGCTGTTTCAAAAAATGTTCTGCTTTCTTCTCATCTACTGTGAAATTGAGCTATCTTCATGAGATTGTTGCATGTCCTTTGTTGTGTTTCTAATTTTAGTTTTTATTACTAGGGGAATTAACAGGACTCGTTTCAGATGAGAATATCTTTTTTTCTGTCACTCAAACTTATTTCTTTGTATGATGATTATATCTACACATGAATTTTCCTTTCAGTAAGGAAAATGCAATACCTCTATATAATAGTAATAGAATTTTATCTATGTTGTTGTAAGCCATGAGATTTTCTTCTCAGGCAATTGCTTTTCATGTGGAAATCTTGGCGGTGGGTTTAGTATGACAGCCCACAAGTCTGTTAATACACAGCATTCACTTTGGCTTCATCTTTGCAGCTTAAGATTCTGATCTTTTCCTTTGTGCTTGGTTAGTGGGTCTGAATGCTAATGAGCCAACTGGTTATTCATGGCACGCTTAGATAATTAATATAGAGAACACTTGTCTTCTATGACCTGTGGTGTTAGAATTAAAAAATAACTTCTATACTTGGTTCCTTAGAATACCATTGTCTCTAAGTATCTTGGACTTCGTAACTCCTGATAGGTTTAATTTATAAAGATAGAAAATATTCAAAATGGTAATATAGGAGGATGCTAGATGAGCAGAGGATGCCTTTAAATTATTTGAAAGATTACTGAAAAGCTGTAACTTGTCACTGGCTATTGTTTTTGTTTAAAAATTATTTTCTGGCCATAGCCATTGCACTTTATTGGAGCAGCTACCTAAATTTTGCTTATAATATTCTGTTAATTTAATATTACAAAGCATTTTATAAGAATTATGAATGCATTCTTAATATTCACATGCCATAAAACTTGAGAACATAAGAAGATTATAAGGTAATTTGTGATCATTTCATTTTCAAGATCTTTGTAACTCAGTGGTGAAAGAATTTGATTTTCCAGATTCACTTGCCTCAATAATCAAACAGCTGTGTGTTGAAGAAGAAATAGAAAACTTACATTGTTACTTCTACATCTTTATTCTTTCAAGATGTGTTGCTTAAACACCAAGAATAAGATCTCATCAATTATCCCATATATTGACAATTTACATACTCTGCCAAATAGATTGACTGAAAGCTGAGCACAAATTTATTCAGCAGGTTATTTGCACCAACATTTTTCAGTATACGGTTACTAATTTGAGATACTGTGCATACATCTACACATTTGCATATAGTCCCCTCCCCAATAAAACAAATACAAGTATTGAACCAGAAGGTTTAAGGACATAGTGAGACTGTAAAAAACAAAAATTGGAATAAGTTGAGATTCTATCATATAACTGACCTAACACCAGCCAGAAACATCTTTCATTTACTTTTATGTAAGACACAGGAATCACATATGGATTAAAACATTAGTGATTAGCTCTGAGTTACCAATATTGTATCTGTGTCACATTTAAAAAAGTAGAAGTACTTCCCTCTGAATCATTTCAACAAAGGGTAAAGTCACATTCAAGTGCTTTCTTTCATGCTCCCTTTGTGGTCCATCTCTTGTGTGTCTGTTGAGTGAGTCTGAATATGTGTCAGCCTGAAGAAGGACGTCTTGTGAGCCTGTCTATGCATCTGTGTGTCTAAGAGGTTCTTGTGAAGGTGGGTGATGAGTGTCTGTCTTTAACAAAGGGCTCTCTTTGCTCTTTTCTTGAACCTCAGTGAAAGCATCACATATGGAAGGAATGGGATACTTTACAGAATATTTAAAAGAGCTTTACAGGGGACTAAGGCACCATTTCCAACTCATCCCAACCGACCCAGACAACAAACAGTATTATAAATGTTATTGTGTATCAACAACATACATAACTGGATGTTTTGATCTTTACAGTAGATTTTAGAATGTATGCTGCTTTCAGAAATGATACACATGTATTATTCTGGGTTAAGGGCATAGAAGAGCATTTAATTTAGGATTACAAATATATAATAGCTTAGACTGTAAAAGTTGGTAACATGGAAAATACAAGGCAAGTAATGTTGATTGTTATATTATTCCTTAAAAGCAGGTTAAACAAACAGGCAGAATACATTGCTACAGCTGTCTTAAGTGTTAAGTGACCTCAATGCTCATCATTGAGTATATTATGTAGGAGATATTTTTATCATAATATCCCATCACCCCAGAAAATAATACTGTATTTCAACTTACCAATCAATCATCATAGAGTCATTTGTTACAGCCAATATGCAGATAGTCTTATTGTATGCTCATATGTTTTCAATGCAATGCATCATACCAAAAAAACATGTTGAAAATAGCCTTAACTCTTACACATATTTACCCCACTAAAGTGAGTAATATTCTTCGAAGTCTAGTGGATTTAATTGTTTGGGTTTTTTTAAACAGTGCTTTTAAAGTAAATGATATATTTTAATTTCAAAAAAATAAGTGAAAAGTAAACTGTATGTTTGTTTTGAAATGGAGAGTCTTATTTCTTTTTGTATAAAAAAACACTTTTAATTGTGGTGGTTTGTTTATATTTGAAAGATTCTATGTATTATCATGGTGGGACATGGCAGCATACAGGTAGACATGGTGCTTGAGAGGTATCTGAGAGTTCTACATTTTGCAGGCAACAGGAAGTGAACTGTTGTAGTGATATATTGTATGTGTAATAAAGCTTGTCTGAAAAATCAGAGGGCAGAGCCAAACCATGAAAGTTATGGAGTAGTAGTAACTCATGCCTTATCTTTTCTGTGATTCCTGATAAGTGAGAATCAACCTCTATCCCCAATTCTCTGACACCAGCTAGCTAAAGTATAGTGTGACTCAGTTCTATTACTAACTGCCCATTATCAATACAGTTCCTGTAGTCTAAATGCTCAGAAATACAAAACTATCCCCAATTTGGGCATCAGTCAGAAGTGCTATCTCCCCATGTGACCAGTAACTTCTCTGACATAGCTAAAAAACAGAGTCTTTAAAACTTCTTCATCGGGTTCACGGATTGCCAAAAATAGCCTGCAGATGAAGGGTGGTGCTATTTGCTCCATTGTGAGTTTTCTGTAAAATATGATCAATTACAAACATCCAGTTGTAGGAAAATCTGAAATTGTCGTGGAGCATCTCCCTGCCATGCCCCCTGCTGGTATCCCACTGTGTTCACCCTCACACTTCTCCCAGACTTAATCCTTAGCATTTACTAAGACATCATTCCATTATCAAGTTGAACGATATATTGTGATCTATTGTTTATTGATGGCTGTGTCTCCCTTCTGGAGATTGGGAGAGTGTAGTTGTTGTTCTAATCTTCTAGTCACATGATGGACACCTCTGAGCACTAGGTCCCCATTCTTTATATTTTTCCAAATAATTTGTATTCTAGTGTAGATTATAGAGGCCTGCTATTAAAATAAAAGATTTTCGTTTTCCCATTACAAAATTTGCTTTTAAATAGTCAGTTGAAATAATCAGTTTAAATCCTGATCTCACTTGTCACAAAGTAGTTATTGCATGTTTTGTATGATTTTTACATATTTCATTGCAATAGAAAACTGTGTATTTTCAAAGTGAGCAGTCATTTCTTAAGATCCATAAATAGATATAAACTACAGGAAAACACCATTTACCCAAAAAGAATAATAAAAATAATAAATACAGATTAAGGAAAAACATTGACCTTTCTAATAAAAAAATGATCTTGAAATAAAAACTCAAGCTTTAACACTACATATAAAAAACAGAGCATATCATGTACCTAGAAAAATTTACCTAAATTTTAGAAATACTCTCATATTTCAATAAAAATTAGATTTCAGAATGATTGGCAGGTTGCTTACAATCATAACCGCCAGGGATGTTTTATTTATCCTAACGAACCATTATACATGAAGGTCTTTAAACTAACGGTTCTTAACTTATGGGTCAGGACCCCCTTGGGGATCAGATATTTACATTACACTTCCTAAGAGTGGCAAAAGTACAGTTATGAAGTAGTAACAGAATGATTTTAGATGGAGAGATCACCATGGCCTGAGGAACTTTATGAAAAGATTGATAGCTACTGCATTATACAGGTAGTAATATAGGCACTTAAGAAAGATGGCTCTCTTGGGTCCTTTCTTCATAATTTACCAAAAAGAGAAAATGTCAAGGGGTTATTGAGTTATCTCCATCACCTGTCAGTAAGTGAGGGAAGTATCACTTAATAAAGAAAAGAGAACCAAATGACGCTTTGGGCTTAAAACACCTTGTCATCATAGAAGTTAGGAAATCTATTTGTTTTGGAGTGAGGTGTCTAGAGGATACACATTGAAATAGCTCCTTCCATCCAACAAGACAATTTGATCATCAATAAGAACAATAATTACTATCAAATATTTTAAACTATAAATTAGGAACATGAAATATCACTAGTGAAAAATACTCGAGAAATTTAAGTCTGATTTTTATTAAGATTTTAGAATGTACTAAATTTTTCTAGGGAAACGGTAAGAAAAAAACATGATGAACTATTTAGCATTGGTGGATTATAACAACATAACAGGGAATGTGCATAATTATAAATTTACAGAAAAATGTAAGTAAGTAGCAGCCCTAGAGCCCCCACAAAATTAATAAAAGATAGTTAGAGTTTGTAAGATAGCTCAGTGGGAAGGATTGCAGACATCTAGCCTGTGCCAGAACTCACTCCATGGAACTTCACCTGGCAGAGGGCTGTTGTGCTGCACTTGAACCCAACACCACACACTGTTAATAATGATAAAAGGGGGAACGATCCTCAGAAAAATGTGCACCAATGACTAGGCTTGAATCTACTCTTGATCTTGTTTACTAAGAAACAGTATGGAAAAGCAATTTTGAAATTGATACTACTAATTTCTGTTGAAATTAAAACACTGCAGGCTCAGTTTCTAGGGCCCGTGTGATGACTCAGCGGTGAACGTGCTTTTCCACAAAGGCTAGCCAATCTGTCTGTTACCTGGAACCTACATGGCGGAAGGGGTGAACCAACTGTTACTAGTTGTCTGATCTCTGTGTATCTGTCTTGGCCTGTTACCAACCCAGACACTCAAAATTAATAAATAAGAAATGTAATAAGAACAATTAAAGTGCTAATAACTAATTTCACTATAGATAGATATCAATATCCTTAAAGTGGTTTCCATTGTGTTGCTGGAGAAGAAACTAGGATAAGCATCTATCAAAATTCAATTTGTTTCATTACACATGTGATACCGACAATATAAAATTTTGAAAAAAATCTGCTAAACTTAATTACTATTAATTTTAGACTTATATAAATGACTAATTTTAAGACTTTACTTTTAGAGAAATATGTTTCCATTTTAATAACAATTGTTCTGGTTGTTGTACATAGACAAATGATGAAATATTTTTCTGAATTATTTCTTCCAATTATGTATTGCACATTTCCATTCACTGTGTTACTGGTACTCATGAGGCTCATGATAAATACTTTTAATATACTTTAATGGGTTGCTGTTTCAAGAAATTTTGCACTGCCTCAACACAGGGAGTATTTACATTACATTAAATTAAGTTACAGTATTACAATTAAATAGAATGGAAAAATAATAAAGGCCCAAAGCATCAATACTTTAAAGCTCAGAGAAATTAGATTCTTTGATTAACAGCTCAGAAAGATGATAAACAAAATTTAGATAACTAAACAAAGTCATTTTGTTTATAATATCACCATCAAAGATTGATGATCTCTCATTTAGAAAGACTGATTAACATGCAAATTATCTTATCTTGATAAATAGCTGTTATAAAACATTTTGCCACCAATGTGTATCTATGCTGAATGATTATAATATTAAAGTTATGATTTTAAATAAGTTCATATATGGGACATTTTGGTAATTTATGTTTTTTTCAAAAATATACTTAATGGCTGGAAATTGCGGCACTAGGAAGTCCAGGTGTCCAAGGCTAGATTCAACCATGTACTTTATACACATGTATATTATAGTCTATTTGAGTTATTTCATTTGATAATGGAAATAGAATTGGAAGAAACATGAAGAAATCTTTTCAAAAAATCCTGGAATTGATATTTCCCCAAAAATGATTATTAGGGATAGTGAAAATAAATTATTATACAACATTCATTTCTTGCTTAATCTCATTTTCACATTATGTTTTTGTATATTACCCCCACAAGTCATTACTCATTTATTGCAGTAATTTTCTGTTAAGTCTACAGACTTTGAGAGACACTAGAGACAATTACTTGGTGGTAAGCAAAATAAATATTAAAAATTCTGTCAATTTTATTTTACTTTACTTTTGAGAATATAATGTAATTACATCGCCTCTCTCTTCCCATCCCTCCCCTCAAGCCCTTCCATACACAGCTCCTTGCTCTCTTTCAAATTCACTTTTTCTCCTTTTCAATAATTGTTGTCATTTTCAGGGCTCACTTTTGGATATTATATAAGCAGTCAGTGAGCTCATCCATGGGTGAAGCTATTTCTTCTGCTCTCAGTATTCCTTAGTTGCATGCCATCCTTCTAGGGCCACAACCCATCAAAATGCAGAGTTGTAAAGCCAAGTCTCAATGAACTGAACACCTCCACAAGAACAACTCCAAAACCTAAGTCTCAGGGAACATTGTGGAAGAGGAGGCAGGAAGATTGTAAAAGCCTACTGATCCGGGAGTTATCTTTGATATATTATCTCTTAATAATGTCAGAAGCTACACTTGTAAAATCTCACCAACATGACTGTACTGCCTGAACATGAAATAACAGGGAGTACAATAATAGAGGAAGCACATTGTTAATAGATCTTAAAATTCATTAAAATAATATATTGACTGGCCTTATGAACTTAAATTTTACATTATTATATTATATTGGGGTAGCTGTTCAGTGTGTTATTTTAGTTATTAAATAGTGATCAAATACCTAATCATTTAGTGCAATTGAGATACTAATGCCTGAAAAGTGGGCTTTTATATATGTAATAATTTTTTAAAGATAATTCTGTCAAATATTCTTAAAACTTTTCTAACTAATTTACAATTTCCGTACATTTTTAAATGCATTACTGATTAAATATTTATTACATAGCATTGTAGAATATGCTATAAAAAGCATAAAGCTGTGTGACCTTTTTTGTTATGACTTACATTAAAGGTAAGTTTATCTTTAATCTCTGGGAATACCAGGTGAAATGACTACATAATTTATTTGTGTCATCATTTGGAAAAGTCTAGTTACACTACTAATAATTTTTAAATAAAAATTCATTTTACCAAATAAAGTTTTGTTTTGAGTGACACGTTTTGAGTTGAACAAGAATATTGCATCAGTATCATCAATGAAATGAGAAAGTCAAAGAATTCACTTAAGCCATTCTAAGCCATTAAAGAAGAAAGACACTGAGATTTTATATATAATTATATATATATATAATTATATAATTATACATATCTACATATATATATATTTCTAATAATATGTCAAAACCTGTGGTGTTTAATTTTTTTCTTTTGGCATACCAAGCTAAACTTCCTTCAGTATTTCCCAGACTTTACAAATTTACTATTTTGTCCAGGCTTTGGATGGTTTAATATCTTTTTCTTTAATTTTGACAAAGTCTTCATGCTATTTAAACTTGAAAGCTACTGTAAGTTTCCTCAGTAATTATTTTCTGCCAATTTTCAGAACAAGAAAAATGTGTAAAAATAACTAGAGTTCTATAATTAATAAAGTATGAGCTGGTAAGAAAAAATATATATGCAGTGCATGCAATTTGTTAGTGAAGTAAAAATCCAGAATATTTTTATGTAGCCTTCCTGTTGAAATTTGAATGTTACTTAAGATGGGAGGGAGGAAAATGAGAGGCTTGCATGATAAAGAGGGTGATAATACATTTCATCAAAATACAAAGAACAATAGGAAGTAAAATACTTGTTAAGTATTGGAAAGGAAAAAGAGAAAATCATGTAAAGCTCCCTCAATTATCTCCATACATTTTTTTGAAAGATATCTATTATTAATTTCCCAAGAATTTTTCAGTTCAGTAAGATAGCACAGTACTTCACTTTGGAATTACTAAAAAGGCTGAACAGACAAAAAGGCATTCTTGACATTTGCCATTGTGTTTCAGAGAGGCTAAAAACTCAGAGGTCTGTAACCTTTGGCAAACCCCAAGCTCCTTAGGAATATGATAAATCTTCACTGAATGTATTCCTTAAACATTTGATCTTAATGAAATTTATGTGAACAATCAACTGGACTATTTACCAGATTTAATTAAGAAATTCAAAGGTGAAAATACTGTAGAATTATTTTTCATTCCCCTTGATAAATCATAATGCACAAATATCACCTTAACCCTATATAAAGAATATACAGATGTTACAGTTAAATGGCTATGTTTACAATGAACAGCAGTTTCAACATTAGCCACTAAAACAAAGCACTAACCATGGGATTCTTTACTTCCCAGTAAGTATGTAAAGTCATCTATGCATAGGCTCTGACAGACGAAAGAACATAGGCATAGAGAAGGATAAGTGGAGGTGAGAGACAAGAGTGACCACTTATGCAATGAGTTCCTGTGAAGTTTAGCCCCAACAAATTGAATTGTACCACATATTGAGAGCTGTCCAAATTGTGTACTATATTTTCAAACATATCCTATGTAAAAAATGTTCATATTTATTTGAAGTGACAGAGTCCATAGATTCACACATTTGTATTTACTACTAGCACAAAACTAAAAGTTAAATACCACTACAGTTGAATAGTTGCCTTCCACAGAGTATTTCATCCTAATTAATGATTTTTATAAGAAATAAGAGTGAGATTTTTGCCAGGATAATATACAATATACTCCTAAATCCACCACTATCGATATTTAATTTGTGCATTTAAAATAGTCTTCTTGATAATGCACACTAACTCAATTTCAGCCCTTGTAAAACATTCAAGAATTAAATTGACACTAAATGCAATTTCAGAATAGCTTCATGCATTCTGATATGATGTTATTGTTAGACAGCACAGGCGATTTAACCAACAAAAGAGGTTTAAAAGTAGTACAGCACATTTGTTAATTAGAAATACATTAGACATGCAAAAAGTGTGTTTGGTCAGTTGAATAATGATATTAAAGAGTAAAGCAGACTAACACAAAAATATTCAAATTGTTGAAATATATGAAGAAGGGAAATAAAAACAATGATCCAATATATAAAGGCATCAAAATGAAGGAATTAGATATGGGCCCTTTAATATTTATATTACTGTAGTTGGTATGAAAGACCATAAAAAAGCAGTTACTATCAACTTGGGTTAACATGTAAGACCAAATTATATGAAACATTAAAAAAAAATGGTGCAGCTTACTTATAAAAACCCAGGACGGCACCACCCTCAACAGGCTGGGCCGTCCCATATCAATAGTTAATTAAGAAAATGTTCTACATTTTTGTCTACAGTTCATTCTTATAGAGGCATATTTTCAACTGAGGTCTCCTTCTCTCGGATAACTCTAGGCTGCATCAAGTTGATAATATTAGCTCGCACAAATGAGTTACTACCCACCTCTGGTAGAACAACATCCTGAGGTTCCATGTGCATCACCTGGAGACGGGCAGTGGCTCCATCTTAGCTTTGTGCAGGTGCATCAGTAACTGGTGCCCCTTCCAGCTTTCTGCCCTCGCCGTTGTTCAATGCTTGGCTGAATCAGCTGCTTTTCAAAAGGTCTGCACTGTGGTGGGTAGTAGGTGAAGATGGAGAAGGTCCCTTTTGGTGCTGTAATTTCACCCTCCTGTGCCTCCAGGATTATTTTAATTAGCAAGATTTCAAGATTAACTATCAACTAATAATTTTAGCTTTGAATATTTTATTCTCATTATCAATATTTAAATGGGTAAAACAATATTTTTATTGTATAAGAACATATGTTTAGGGTTAAGTCCCACCAAAAGTAAATAAATATACACAGAAAATCACAAAGCAACACTGAATAAATGCAATTAAAGCAAAACATGAATTGGAAGAGATGATATAGTTAAAAGTAAGTGTTATCAATAAGTTGATCAACATAACACCATTCTGCTCAAAATCTAAGGCCTTTAGCTCTGTTTTCCAACACATAAAATGCTTCTAACTGTGACTTTAACTTTAGAGGGCTGTTGAAACCATAACTAAACTCACTTTAATAAAACATTTGTAATGCTGCTTGGCTGAGGGATCTTTTACATAAGATTTAGATCTTATATTCTTTTAATTTTCATCACTGTTATTTAGTTAATAGGACTTTAGAATATAGGAGGAAGCCAAGTCGTCTCAGGGTAAATAATAGAAAGAGAGAACTAATGGTTAGCTTTAGATTATTTAAAAATCCTCTCCTTAACATATTTTCTTCTCATTTGCTCATTTTCTTTTTCTTTTTCCTTGGAGCAAGCCTCAAGGACATGATCCATTGTGTGTTATAATCTAATCTTGTTAAAACATCATACTCCTAATGATACACAGCTATAATTTTGACAGTTTATGGTATATATTTATAGTGACTACATTACATATGAGCTCTGTTTTAAAATAGGAAAAATAGTTTTATCCCAAGTACCACCAATTTTTAATAAATAATAAACTAATATTGTAGAAGGATAGCCATAGCCATTTAATGATCATTGGTTCACTAAAAGTAGTTCATTTGTTTTGTGTGTGTGTCCAAGTATTAGAGTTTTAGTCAATTCCATTTTAGGTTTAATAAACATAAGAAAGAGACTGTGTTCCTTAAGTAACATGCAGTGGAAATGAAAATTTTATATTAAATGCAGGAAACCAATTGATGTATTAAAATAACTGTGCCCTTGCCCTGTATAATTTCACAATTCCAATGACGTTCTATTTTGAACATGCTCACACTTGGAGAATGTTGTTGTTTATTACTTATTTACCTTTTAGAGGAGAAGTTATTATAGTGTAAATTGTTATCTAAATTTAGTATTTTAAATTAACTTTAAAGAACTTCAGCTCAAAATTTACCAACGTGTTCGTAAATGACGCAGATTCCAGTTTTGACTTTGTGCATTTTATTAAAAATGGGATTTAAAAGTAGCAGCTCGGTAACTCAAGTTACTTAGACATATTCCTCTTGATCTGAATGTAATATTTTAGGATATGCATTTTCAGAGAGAAGAAAATTAATGGGTAGTTTATTTTTCTCAACTGTCAGTCTAATAAAAATTTCATGTTTTTTGTAAAGGAAATGTTTAAAGAGTTTGTCTTCAGTTCACATTTGAATCATGAATTTCTTTCTCTTTCCCATATCTTTATGTCTGTTAGAGAATTCTGTCATGATTTGGTGGAAAGTCCAATTAGCCTATGTTAGAATTTCTTGCTTGCCTGTCTGAAGCAGTTTTTACTGACATGCAATCAATTTAGAGGACTGATGGACTTCATCATTGACAGGGTTCTCTGAGGGAAGCTTCCAGACAGGTTAGGGAGGCAGTGTAGTGACTTTTGCTCACTTTTACTTTTATTGTGAAGTTTTCAGTGATGAGAAAGTGAAAACAGAGGAAAGAAAGAACTTGTTTGCATGTAGAAATGAAAAGCAGTTACATTTATTTGATTTGATTACTCTGCTGTGATTCTCTGAATATTTCTTATTAAGACTTATCTTTCAGAGATAAAATTTGAACAAGAGTATAGCATGCTTTCTGTCCATTTCATAGATTAGAATTGCAGAGATTGTCTCCTTTCTTAAAATACACCAACGGCTACAAATACAAACATCAGCATCTGATTGGTTTCCTCAGTGGGTATCATTGATTCATTATTACCAACTTTTGAATACTTTAAACATCATGATCTTCCAGTCATTTCTTATTATATATACCACAGACATTAGTAAGATCTTTTTATATATGTATCTGTATGCAAATAAATATAAATATGTAATATATAAATATCAATTTTATGTGTACATAAATGATATATATTATAAAACCATTTTGAGTACAAGTATATTTACATGAATATATTTATACACATACATGAACATGTCTACAGTATATATTTGCAAACACTGTATTTATTTTTTTCTAGGCCTTTATCAATGTCATATGTTATCACATTTGCTGACTACTTACTAGATAACCAACAATATTGTAAAATCTCTGAATGTTTTTGTTTTTTAAAGTTTGATGTTAATTTTTTGTATGTATCACTATTCTATCTGTATTTATACTACCTGCCTGTGAGGTGACGGCAGAGGTCACCCTAGGTCATTGGATTTCCTAAAACTGAATTTAGAGATGTTGTCAGTAATGTGCCATCTCTCCAGCATCATGAAAACTCTCTTTCTGATATCCTCTTCAATTTCTGTCTTCAGGCTTTTATTATACAAAATTTTCTCTCTTGGTTAGAGTTCCCCTGTTGTGGGATATTTGAATGTTACTGTGACTGATGTAATTAAAGCTGAATGTCCAATAGCTAGGCAGGAAAGTGTAGTTGGGACTTGCAGCAGAGGGAGAAGTCTGGGAAGAAAGGCAGCGTCACCAGTCAGACACAGTGGAAACAGGGCAGATGGTACCGAGATGAGGTAATTTGCCTTGTGGAAGAACATAGATTTAAAAATATGGGTTAAAAGTTATAAGAAGTAGCTAGAAGCAAGCCTAAAGTAAGGCCAAGCTTTCATAATTAATAAGTCCCTGTGTCTTTATTTGTGGGCTGGCAGCCCCAACAAATACTATATTATTCCAAGATATTTAAAGTTTTTGAGGCTTCTAAGAAGAATGAAATTTCCATGGTTTCTTCCTCAGTCTGTCATTTGTATATAGGTAAATTACTGATTTTTGTGAGCTAATTTTATTTATATCCAGTTATTTTGATGAAAATGCTTATCAGTTGTAGTTTCCTGTGGAATTTTTTGCTTAATTCATAAATACTGTGATATCATCTGCCAATAAAGATACTTTGATGTCTTTCTTTCTAATTTGTATGACTTTGATCTCCTTCAGTCGACTTATTTCCCAAGTAAGACTTCAAGTATTATAATGAACAGGTATGAAGGGAGTGTCTTATATTCCTGATTTTAGTGGGATTGCTTTTATTTTCTCTATTTAATCTGATATCGGCTATTGCGTTGGTATAAACTGCCTGTATTTTGTTGAAGTACGTCACTTTTATCTCACTTTTTCCAGGGATTTCATAATGAAGGGTGTTAGATTTTGTCCAAGGCTCAAGTCAAGTGAGATGACCATGTGATTTGTATCTCTCAGTTTATTTATATGGCGGGTTACATTTATTGATTTACAAATACTAGTTCATCGCTGCTTCTTTGGAATGAGCCTACTTGATCATGGGGAATGATATTTTTGATGTCTTCTTGAATTGACATTACAAGTATTTTATTGAACGTTTTGCATTGTTGTTATGAATATTTCCTTTTGAGTATATACTATATTTTATTTCCATCAACCAGTTGATAAACACTTAAGATTTTTTTCCCATGTCTCCAACATGCTGATTGCCCTTTTCATATGTCCTCAGTAGAGGAATTTTTCAGCTCTATTATGATAATATTCATCATGCTTTGAATACCTTCCATTCTGTTTTCCATTACGGCTGTAGGGATTCAAATTTCTCCTAACACCATTGCTTCTGTTCCCTTTTCTCCACATCCTCCCTAGGAGTTGTTTACCTCATGCCTTATTGATATTAACTGTCTTTTACACACTGGTGTTAAGCAACACCCCATGGTTTTTATTTTTATTTTCATAATTATTAAGGAGGCTGGGCATCTGCCCATACATTAGCTGACCAATTATAAGCCTTCTATGTAGAATGGTCACCTGTGTCTGCTGTACATTTGTAATCAAACATTTGATTTTTGCTCCTAAGGAGTGTTTAAATTTTCTTATATACTTTATACCTTAATTCCTTTCCAGAAGTATTGAAACTGATTCTCCTACTTTGTAAGGGGTCTCATCACTTTGTTGATTCTATAGAAACCTCTGCTCATATGGAAACCTTTCCTCATTGTTTGCTAATAGAAAAAAGATCTTTTGCTCATAGTAAAGAAACGTTTCCTACTTATTTATGTTCCCTATACCTTTGAAGTATTTTTCTTTTTCAATTTTCTGAAGCATTTTTCCGTCCTTTCTTCCCGCAGTTGTATGTGACAGGTTTCACCCGTAAGTGTTTAATCCACTTTGATCTGGTGTTTGTAAGAGCTGAGAGAGGTCCCACATCATCCATTCCTGTGTACATATAATTTTCTATGTTTACACAGTGTTTTCTCCTAACTATCCTCATACTAGCCTGCGTGATCAAAGCCCATTGGCTTTAGATGTGTATCAGCCTCTCCAGTCTCCTCTTCTCCCCTTCCCAATCTGGACAGGAGGGTTTTGTTGATGTTCTTGTTTTGTTTGTAGTCAGATACTGTTATAATTTCCGATTTCTACTTGGGCAGGGGCACGTGGTCCTGTGAGGGTCTGTGTACAGGAATAACCTCAAGGGTGGTTCCTCAGGTACCATCCTCCTGCCTTCCTTCCTTCCATCCATCCATCCATCCTTCCCTTCCAACCATCCATCCTTCCCTTCCTTCTTTCCTTCCTTCCTTCCTTCCTTCCTTCCTTCCTTCCTTCCTTCCTTCCTTCCTTCCTTCCTTCCTTCGATCCATCCATCCATCCTTCCCTTCCTTCCTTCCCTTCCTTCCTTCCTTCCTTCCTTCCTTCTTTCCTTACTCCCTTCCTTCCTTCATTCCTTACTTCTTTCTTACTCCCTTCCTTCCTTCCTCTCTCTCTCTCTATATCTCTTTCTTTCTTTCTTTCTTTCTTTCTTTCTTTCTTTCTTTCTTTCTTTCTTTCTTTCTATCTTTCTTTCTTTCTTTCTTCCTTCATTCCAATACGTGTTCTAGTGGTTTTTAACTCCCCTAGCAGTGTAGACGATGTGAGGTTCTAGCCTCTGTGCTCGTCTATTCATTGCCTCACTAGCACTGAGATATAGCCATGAACTACCATGCCTGGCATGGGTGCTGAGGAGCATACTCAGGTAAACAAACACAGGTCCATAATGGAATGTGGCAAGGACAAATTTAGCCATCACCTTAGCCTACAACTTCACTCTTTTTATTGAAGATTATTGCGTATAAATTTCATGGTTAATTTTTCTAACAGAGTGGAAATGTCCTTTGCACTTCGATAAAGATTTATTAAGTCTATAGATTGTTTTTAAGACATGACCCTCTTTAATAATCTATGAAGTTATGATGTATTCCCTTTACTAGGTACATGTCTCTATTTCATGAATGATTTCTAATTTTTTCATAGAGGCTTTTTTTTTTTCTCTCTCTCATTAAATTTATCCTTTGGTGTTTTCATGAAAAGTGAAAATGTGTTGCTTCATTGTCATGTTTCATATAACTTAGAGTTAGTGTACAGCAACTGTATTGATACTTTATGCCAGTAATAGTTTTTGCAGTTTTCCTCATTTATTATTATTTTAGTCTTATTATTTTTGGTAGAGCTTTTGAATATTTTTGAACATAAGATTTAGATGTTACTTAACTACCTTCCTCCCAGATTGCTCTGACAAGTACTTCTAGTACTGTCTTATATAAAATAGCTGAACTAATTCTTTTTAGTCAACTTGACACAAGAGAAAATCCTTTGTAAAGAAAGAACATCAGTTGAGGAATTGTTTCCATCCAGTTTCCAGTAGACACATTTGTGTGGCGTTTGGATGTGGAACAGCCCAGCCCTCTGTACACCCTTGAGGCACAGGTGGTCCTGCAATGGGTAAGAAAAAGAAAGAAAAAACTGGTAAGCATCATTCTCCAGGATCTCTACTTCAGTTTCCGCTCCAGCTCCCTGTTCTGCTTTCTTGATGATGGACAAATATCCTGAAATATATAATTAGCCTTGGCTCATCGAGTTAGTATTGGTCACTGTTTGATGTCAGGAACATAAATCAAATGAGGACAATGGGGTGCTCCTCATGTTACATATATTTGAGGGAGAGATTTACTGAGTCATCCTTGAATCCCAGAAATGAAAGCCACAGAGTCATGGTAAATATTTTAAGGTGCTAATGGACCAATTTTTCTATTATTTGGAAAATGTTTGCATCTGTGTTCAAGTTCAAGGACTTACAGCCTTCTTCCTTGGTGGATGCTAATGTGAGTTTAATTTCATGCTGGCCTTAGAAAATGGGTTTATAAAAATTTTCTCTTTGCAATTTTTTTCAAAATGCTCAATAATACCTATTAGTACTGGAATTGTTAATGAAAAACTAGCTGTGCAGCATTTATCCATCAGTTTTTCTTTGACGAGAGACTTTTAATTACTTCTTCAGCACAACTGATTTCTCTCAATTTGTTCAGATTTTTTTGTTCCATAAATTGTTTATTATAAACATGATTATGTTATTACATTGTCAATAATTGTCCAGCCTAATTAGTTTAATAAAAATGCTGATTGGCTGAAGGCAGACAGAAAGTGTGGGCAGGACTACCAGACTAAGAAAACTCTGGGAACGGAGAAGAAGGCAGAGATGCCACAGATATGCCAGAGAATCCAGCAAATGCAGAAGACCACTATGTTGTTCTAGGAATATGTACCAAGCCTTATGGCTCAACAGGATAAGAATCATGGGTTCATTTAAGGGTAAAGAATTAGCAATTCATATGCCTGGGCCCCAGGCCATCAGCATAAAATTAATGTAAGCGTCTGGGTGTTTCTTTGGGACTACAGGCCTAGGAGTCAACTGGGCCATGCCACGGGGCCAGGCTGGAAAGTCTGGGCCTGAACCTTCATACAACAGGTTTTGATGTTATTCCATGTTACACAACCCAACAATGATATATATATCATTATATATATATATATATGTGTGTGTGTGTGTGTGTGTGTGTGTGTGTGTGTGATATATATATTATTCAAGAGGAATCAAATGGGATCAAATGAGACAATTTACTTTGGCTAAACTTCTAGGTAACAGTTACCAGTAACTGATTCACAGGACTATTTGGTACTTTCACTTGAGATGAATGTGTGTCTTCTTTGACAATACTAAAATTTCAATAAAAATATTAGATTGAAGATTAAGAAAGTAAATGCTTATATATCTTTACAAGTATATAAGTCATGATGATTCAGTATATTAATCCAGTTTTTATCAGAAACTATAAGAATTAAAAGTTGTAAAACTGGTTCTTATCAAACTTAATTAAATATTATGCACCAAATATTGGAAAATGCATATAGCAACCCTTTCAAAGACAATACCCCACCTCAAAATTATACAAAGTGTTTTGGATCTACATATATACTTCACTTTCCTTCCCTGTTTCAAAACTCTTTCCTCAGGGATGGTAATCATTGGTATCTCTCATGACTCATGTTTTAGTGATACTTAACCTAGGAACATCGGACACTTGAGTTCAAGAGAAGCTACAATGAGACTCTTTCTTACAATTTAAGAACTAGGGATATAGCTTTGGTACTGTAGTTTTCCAGCATACTGCATGGCCCTGGATACCATGCTCAGCTGTTCACATGTATACATGTGCACAAAGTTCATTCAACTGCAGAATGTTTTGATTCAATAAAATTTTAAATGCTATTAAGGCATCAAGGTGATTTTTGTTTTAAAATTTGCTGATAATAAAGTAATTACTGCTTTAGTGTTTATTAAACAGGACAGGAAAAAGGAGAAGTGAACTGGCCTTGGAAGAAAAATGCAGAGAGTGTGGAAAGCCAAGATTTGGCTTTTAAGCATGCATTTGTGCAGAGTTTGCATGCTCATGTTCAGTTATGCACATGGATGCTGCTGCTCATGCATATGGATGACTAGCTACACTGTGCATGAGTAACGTGCACATGAGTATGCCAGCTTCAGGGCCACAGGAACACCTGCACCAGAAATCTAAATAGTTTTACCTGTCAGTTAAATCCTCCCAAAATTATACTAACATGTTATAGATAGGAAATTATACTATTCATTGAGCAATGCATAAATAGTCATTACTGTTGTATATTTTATGCTTATCATATGTTGCATAGCCTGATAATACATTTATGTATAGAATCTAGTTTAATGTCCATAGCCCTGTGTGCAGGCTCCTGTTCTATACTTGGAAAAATTATGGTAAAGGTAATGATGGTAGCCAGGTGTGGTGTAATACCTGCAATCCAAGATGGAAAACATTGATTGATCCTATTAAAAGGAAAAAAAATCTAATAGTGGCCTCTACCTAGGAAACAGTAGAAACATGAATGTAGGCAGTGTGCTATTGGACCTTTATCCTATAATGAATGCCTGCTTTTATAATAATAATGCAGCAATGGCGGTGGTAGTGATTTAGAGAAAATTCATTTTAAAGTGCTTTTAGATGTAATGAATAGATGAAAATGTGGAAGAGTAAATATAAAATTATGTTTTCATTTCAATTTTGTTCAATTTTGTTTAAGTTTCATCCATAAATTATAATTTATATATTGGGGACGTAATATTTGCATGGAACCAATAACATTATCATTTTTTCAGTAAGTTCTAAGTTAAGAACAGTGTGATACGTTAATTTCAAACTAAGTAGAAATCATCCAGCCTACATTTGATTTATCCTTTGTAGGTTTTTTTTTTCCTTGCTCTCTGGAGGTGTGCTTTCAGGTGGCACTATTGAACTAAAGTTTCATTCCAGAAGCCTTGCTGATATCCTCATGAATGAATCAGAAACAGCAGGACTTACCTTGTAGATTTAAATCAACAGCCATATTCCAGGTATCATTTTTCATTTACTTTGCATATGTGTCACCACCCCTCACAAGTCATACATATTGTTCATTGGATCATTGCCTAATCTTCCTTCTGATTGCAAACGCAATTGTGCACAGCTCATTTCACCGTTCATAGCAAGCTGAGTGGACAGAGAAAAGTTGCAAAGTGACAGTACATCATACTCCACAGGTGTGTTGGTCTGCAACAAATCTTGGCCCTAAATCCTTGCTTGTGACAATGAGGAATTAATATATATATATATTATGAGGGACTTCTGAAGGCCTTGTCCTCTTGACTGTCACACCCACAAACTGATATTCAACTTTCTGAAAAGGTAAGAAGTAGAATGAAGGCATATAGCCCAAACCAGCTCCATCATCCAGTAGCCAGGCAACTACTAGAAATGGCAAAATCAGCAAAGCCATGTGGCCAACCCCACTTGGTTACATATGCAGATACAAAAGAACCACTATAGGGAGTTTACCACCTGATTAAAAACCAACCAACCAAACAAAAACACTGATACATAAGGAATAAAGGAAATACTTGTAATTATGGATATAAATGGTTCGTACATTTTTTGCTCTACATGCCACTCAATTTATTTTTAGATATTTATGAGATCTATAACTTTCAAATCTTCCCTAATAAATCTAAAAACCCTTTGTCCCTGGTACAAAATGAAAGTCCGGAAGAATAAGAAAGTGATGTTTTGTAGTTATAACTTGCATGCTTATGTTTCTTTCAGTGTTTTGTTAAGTCTAACTGAGCTTTGTGTGTCTTACATGTAAATAAATGATTATGACACAGACATGTCTATTTCTTTCCCTAAATTCAGTAGCCACATCACACAAACCCTATGACTTTCAAATTGTTTGGGCAATAAATATTTACCTACCCTGTATCATTGAACAAAATCATTACTAATTAATTATTTAATTAACATGCCCTCCTAGACACTATATATGGCAGAATGAGCTGTTTTGACATACCAGTTTCATAGGATAGTGTAAAAATATTATCGAGATATTATTATTTATAAAATATTTTCAAATATACAGCTATCATAACAATCCAGTTAAGTCCACTTTGTCTACAAAATGTCAGATAGTTTGCAGGGGTTCCTGCAAGCATCATAGCCTGCAAGAAAAAGATCTGCACGAGGTAAAAATGAAACAGTTCAGCACACCTAGCCAGTGCAGGTTCAAAACTTCTTAATCTTACCATACAATTTATTTATTTAATTTTAAGCACACTTAAAGGTAGTAAAACTTTTGAGGGGAAAAGGGTACTAAATGACAATTAATAGCAAAGTTGTAGGCATTGCTACATTAAAACTCTATTGCAAAACATATCTCTTTAGCAAACCACCCATGACATTCACCATTAAGAATAGGTTCTATTGACAGAGAAACAGTGTTCAGGATAAAGACTAAGGAAGGATTTGTAATAAGCATAAAGATGGATTTTCTTGATGAAGAGGATTGCTCAGCATGTTTGTTTGTTTGCTTGTTTGGTGGATGAATGGGGCAGGATTCAGGTAAAGCCTGGCTTCACAGAATCACAAATGATCATCAGGTTATAAGACAACATGCACTCCAGACTTCCAGGAGAACAGATGTCATTTCCTTCCTTTGAAGAAAAAACTCAGTTGTAACAGTTCTAGCTTCTAGTACGTTCTGTAACCTGTGACCTCTGTAGGTAACAATGCATTCCCTCTATCCAAAACTGGGCTTTTGACTCAAACTAATGTTCCAGTTTGTGAGCAGTATGACATTGTTTCATGACAGGGTTTACCAGAATTGATAAAAGAGTTACACAGCACACATTTCCATCCTCACTTTGAATGCTGTGAGTTCCGTTACTCGAGTGTGCATGGTTCAGAACAGATGGCAGAATTCTCTAAGAATTTCTCTAATAATTTCATCCACATCAACCTGGCTGTACTGTTTCAGAGGCACATGGAACTTATCAAAATGTTATTGCCATTTTTTGCCTGTTTGTTATTTAATAATGAGCCCTTGGTTAGAAATCACAGAGAGATTCATGTGGAGAATTTAAAGAGCACAACACAAAGGGAAAAAATGGAACAAGAAGTACAGCCATGTTTAATTTTGGAATCTGAGAGGAAGATGATTTCTATCTCATTTTTTGCCTGTATATTTCTTTTTTAAATGATGAATTTCCAAAATGTCACTAGTTTATAAATGTGCTGTATAATAATAATGAAGTAAATACAAATTTTCTTTTGTTTTTTATATGATATTTTGCTTTTCTTTTTTTCTCTTTTTATTTAAAAAGGTTTTCTCCATGTATCCCCCTGCTTGCTCTCCCTTCCCTCCTTCCAATCTCTCCCATTCCTCCCTAAGCCTCCCCTTACCCAATTCCCCCATCCTTTTCCCAAGGAGGGCAAAGAGTCCCAAGGTGGGTCAGTTCAGTCTGGTGTATAAATTTGAGGTGGGTCCGATTCCCATATCTCCAATATTAGGACTGGGCTAGGTGTTCCTCTCTAGGGAATGGGCTCCAAGATGCCAGTTCATGCACAGAAGCACAGTCTGATCCTACTCCAAAAGGTTCCATATACTGCCCATAGCATTCGATAGTCATCTAAACACACATATGTTAATATGGAGAAAACTAGTGAAATTATTGGTCAAACCTGAACAATCTTTTATATACTTTATAGAACATTTTTATATACTTTACAAAACATTTTTTATTTATCATAAAACTTCCATCAGGAATGTTAGAAATACTGCTTTAATTTTCAAAACTAGCTCACTAGCTCATATTGTTTTCCATAGGAAGTCTAAAGATTGATAGATCTCATATACAATGAAGCATATGGAAATTTAATATTCTTATATGTTCTTACTCTGAGAACATTTGTATGCCCACACTCATTGACATAGCAAACAGTCTTCACAACCAATGTCTCTCTCCCACCTCACTACACTCTATTTTTTGTATAGAACTATAGTTCTCAGAACCTCATAAGCTTTGTTCATAATCTATCTATTTTACATAAACAACATATACTGATCATCACTGACACTTAGGATTTTCTATGTTAACACACGTATGTGTAGTTTGTACATTTCTAAATGTGAAGAAAGATTTTTTGGTACAAATTTCAACTTTGATGAGTCAACATTTGGTGATCTTCTCTCCAGATTTCAAAGTTTTCTCACTGTATTGATTAGGTATTTAAAAGTGATATACTCATTTAAAAAGCTAATTATAACTTGTAGGCGGAGTTTACTTAGAAAGCACCAATACCAGATAGATATTTATTAAAATATAAACCAACACTCACGGTACAGGTAACAGATTACAGTAGCACCTGAACAGGGACTGGAGTCTGGAACAGTGGACAAGTGATGGACAGACGATGGATTCCGATCCTCTCTCCAACAGCCAGGAACCAGGAAGAGAGCGCCTCATATTCCAGAAGCCCCTTTTCAATAGGCTTTCCCCGCCCCCTTCAGGGGCCCAAGGCCCTGTATAGGTGTCTTTTGACCTTATCAGCTAACACCTGAATCCCACAACAATAACTGCCATGTTTAATTATTGTCAGTAAATGCTATCCATGTGTTCACTTTCTTTATAAAAATATAGTGGAATGACTGCTTATCAATGAGGAAATCAGTATACAATATATGTGAGGTACCCTAAAATATCACCCTGAGGAAGACAGCCTTAGAGTTATTTTTGATCAGGAAATATAAAATTTCTTACAAGTGAAAGCACCTGGGGTAATGAATGCACATGCCACTGGGCAAATTTGTGTTTATTTTCTTTAAGTGATTCTGGATGTTATTTAGAACTTTGCTAATGAGATAAACATAAAATCTATGTGACAACTATACCAGAAATATGGTTCTTTTTTTCCTGTGGTTGTTGTTTTCTGGAAGGAGCCCAGTGTCTGACTTGGCCCTTACATTTTTTTTTTTTTTTTTTAATGTAAGAAGATACGGATTCATTGTACCTGTCTTTTTTTTCCTTATGAGGCGTCAGTACAGGATTATGCCCTCTGACAGTAGAAACTTATGTGTCTGCTAATTTTGTTGCTTTTTAGAATCCAATTTTCCTTTGAGCATATGACATAGTTATGAAGATAATACAGCTGATTTGATTATATAAAATATATATGATAAGTGTACATTCAAGTATTAAAGGGTGAAATTAACTTCCTTCCAATCAGTTGATTGGTAGAATAAGGTTAGTATTCCCTAGAAAGTGGAAATGTGCTGGAACCTTGATTCTGATTAATATACATGCATGTTTTAATGATTTCATTTATAATGTTAATTATACTTCGTTTCACATTTTGTTTCCAAATGCTAATAATTAATTCAGCAAACTAAAGTTTTCCTAAGAATAAGTTATACATAAAATATGGTCTATGGCATCCATTTGGTACATTAATGGGCTAGGAAGGGAATTAAATTCACACATCGCTAAAGAAACAGTAGATTTATTTATTTATTTATGTCAAAATATGAGAGATTTCAACCTAGTCTTCCTTTGCATTTTGAGTGATGGAGGCAGCCTGTAGTGGCCTTCAACAAAACTCATAAATTCTGGACAAGATTGAAATGGAATATCTGTTTACAGGTGCTAGAAGGTAACTACCAGAAATGAGAGGGCAAGAGAGTCAGTCCTGTGAGTGGACAGGAAGGCTTCTCATGAGAAAAATTCCATTTTGGAAGTCTTCCCACCCCTGTGGTGACTATGACTTTAATATAGTAAGCATCCCAATTAGGGAAGGAGTAACCACTCCAACACCCTCACTTACATAGGGACATTAAGTTATATTTTAGGTAGTACTGTCTGTCATTCACTTTCCCATTTACTTTGACATTCAATATTAATATGACCTTTTATTTCACAGGATAAATAAAATAATGGTGACTTAAAAGAATAAATGCAATATTTCCTGCCATATAAGGACTTTATATTTGTCTGTTTTTATGTATGTTTGCTCATTTGGATGTCTGAGTAGAATGTAGTAGTGGGCTTCAGCTTTCTTTGTCAAAGGCTATCTGTATTCTATGAAGTAGGGTCTTTCATTGGACTAGAAGCTCACTGATAGAACTTGACTGGTCAGTGAGACCCAGGCATAATGCTGTCCCACCTCCTGTGTACAGGGATTACAGGCACATGATACTGCACCAGATTTTGTATAATGGATTTAGAGATCTGATCAAAGATCTTTATTTTACACATGCTGCAAGAAGAAACTTGTTTGATGAGGGCTGAGAGATGTTCTGATCTATGAGTATAATATTAAGTAAACAGAACAATGATTATTAGGTTCTCCTCTTGGGCCTCTGACCTTAAATGGTATTTAATCTTATTCTGATTTATATTACCCAGTCTTTAGAATTTCTCCTTCTTCATACTAATATTGCTTTTAAGAGTTCCAATATACTATAGAATCTTATTTGACACGCCAATTTTCTTAATTCTGATTGCAAAAATATCATGTTTCTTGATTCTGCATTGCATTTGGAGTAAATTTCCTCAATGTATGTCTATCTCAAAAAGTGTTTAACATCTCTTCAAATAATTTAAAATTTTAATTTCTAAAAAGTTTAATCCTGCTTTGCCATGTTTTCATTCCATAGTTTCTATTTTCAATTTTTTTAAAAATATTCTGTATTTTTAATTTTTTCTAATTCTTTGTACTTGCTGCATGTCATTGTGAGGGTATCTGATCCCCCGGCTCTGGAGTTACAGAAAGTTATGAGCTGCTATGTAGGTGCTTGGAATTGAACCCTTGTGTCCCCGGGAAGAGCACCCAGTGCTCTTAATCTCTGAGCCATCTCTTTAGTCCCTTCAGCATTTTTTTTCCGCTTGGAACTTTATAAGCATGTGATTAATCCATTTTCTTTACTGACGGTTTCAAGATCTAAAGACTGGTGTGCATATGTCATTTTTTTAATTAAAAAAATGTATTCATTTTACACACCAGCCACTGGTCCCCCTCTCTCCCCTCCTGTCCCCCCAATCCTACACTTGCTCCACCCCACACCCCTTTAACAAAAGGGTAAGGTCTCCCATGTGAGTCACCAAAGTCAGGCACATTCAGCTGAGGCAGGAACAAGACACTCCCTCTTCATAATGGCCTCCTACCATAGGAAATGAGAGCCACAAAACCAGCCCGTGAGATCCCGATCCCACTGCCTGGACCTCCTCAAATAGTGCAAGCTACACAACCATCTCCCTTATGCAGAGGACCTGATTAGGTCCCATTTAGGCTCCACATCTGTCTGTCTAAAGTTCATGAGTTCCCATGAGCTTGGGTCAATTGTGTCTGTAAATTTTCCCGTCATGATATTACCCAGCCACCCCCCCCCCACCCTCGTGCTCATATAATACTTGTTCCCTCTCTTCAGCTGGACCCGCTGGACTCCAGGGTGCTTGACTGTGGATCTCTGCATCTGCTTCCATCAGTTATCGGATGAAGGCTCTATGATGACAGACTGGTAATCACCAGTCTGGTTACCTGAGTAGGCCAGTTCAGGTACCCTAGCCAATACTGCTCGTAGTCTAACCTGGGGTCATCCTTGTGGATTCCTGAGAATTTCTCTAGCACAGATTTCTCCCTAACTCCATAGAGTCTCTCTCTATTGTTGCACAAGTAAAGGAAAATCAGGGCCAGATCTCTGAGAAAGTCGGAGATATCAGAGAGAGTAAACACCACAGTCAGATCTCACCCAGCTGTCTTCCAGCTTCCTCAGCCTAGCTTCTCTGGGCTTCTTCTTCCCCTCTGTCTTTCTACACCTGCCTTAAATACTCTGTTTACTTCGGCCCCACCACTACCTGCCTGGGAGCCTGGAACTCCTTCTGTAAACTAAGGTGACCTTGAACTCAGTAGGTCACCATTCCCAGGATACTCACTGTGCTGAGATTAAAGGTGTGAATCACTCTCTGATCCTCCTACACTGACTGTGGATAGATCCCTCAGATATCTCTGAATGTTTTATTATATCCACCCACTCTATCAAGATATCTCTTCCTTTTCTCTCTCTCTTTCCATTATTCTCCCAGCTCCACCATTCCATTTTCTCATGTTCTCATCTCCCATCCCATTTCCTCCTTTGCCTCCCACCCCCACTTTAGTCCAGAGGTCTCCTCTATTTACCCTTCCCAGAGCTACCCATGCTTCCTTCTTAGGGTCCTCCATGTTAATTAGCTTCTCTGGAATTCTGGGTTGTAGTCAGTCTTTTGCCTTTTATTATGTGTCATTTTTTAGAACACATTACATTTGCAACAGCTTACTTCCAAAATGTTGTTAATATTTAATTTCATATATTTTTTCTGTCCCTAAATATTTTATTTTGTTTGTAATGTTTCTAACAATTTCATTAAAAAATTTTATTAAAATTATGTATGTTGCTTTTCAACAAGGGCATTTTATATTTTAGGAGATAGATTTATGTAGCCATTCATAACTGCTAAAGCACATTTAGATAATTTATGTTGATTTTTGATTTAGAAATGACAATATTTTCTTGTTACTAATTAAGCAGTACTGTAGAGGATTCCTAATAATAATGCTACTGGTAGTAGTTATGAAAATACGTTTAAGAATAATTATCACATGATAATTATGTTTCCATGCACAACTGATTCTTTCCTTTAAAGTAGTCCTTTTACAAACACTACCTTGCTGATCAGATGTAGGAGTCCTGAAATTCTATTTGCAACCAGCATTCTGCTTAGTAATGACTCTTGAGGTCAGATATTATATGCCAAGAACATGAGGGAATTAGAATAGAATCAGCAAATTCCTTAAGATGACATCAAAATGACTGGGTTTACCTCTGTTTACGTTACAGAAAGGGTCACAGTTATCAATCATGGGCTTGAAGGGTCCTCTACTCTCAGGTCATTTTTATCTCCTCTGACGTACATTGGATTCTAATGAATAAATTACTTTTCTTTTGTATGACATAGTACGAATCTATGTGCATGAAATTTATTGAGTTTTAAATACACCTACTTTGAACTTTTTTTATATTTGTCTTTATTCTTTTCTCATATAATACATCCTGACACTAAATGCAGCCTCCCCTCCCTACTCACCTCCCAGTCTCCTCCATCACCCCCACTCTCCAAATCCACTGCTCCTCCATTTCCCTTCAGAAAAGAATTGGCTGCTGCTCTTGGGCCTGAAGCTTGCCCTTTAGTCTAGTCTGTATCCCAGAGATCGCATCCTCCTACAACTGATGCACCATCTCCCAGCAGCTACCATACACCCCTTAGCTAATATGCCTCAAACTGAATTCTGTCTTGTTTGAGTTCTGTTTGCCCTGGTGTTTTCAGAACATAGTTTTATTAAAGTTATCCACCACTTCTGGCTCTTGTGATCTCTCTGCGTTTTTTTGTTTGTTTGTTTGTTTGTTTGAGCATCTCTGTGTTAATTGGCATCTACTCCCAGGAGAATATGATCTGATGAGAGATGATCAGATCTATGGGTGTCTTAGTTAATTCTCTACTGCTATGAAGAGGCACTGTGACCAAGACAATTTACAATAGAAACATTTAATTGAGGACTTGGTTACAGGCTCAGAGAGTAAGTCCATAAACATCAAGCATATTCATATAGGAGGCAAAGACTGAGAGCTAACTTGGAATGGTGGGGGCTTTCGAAACCTCAACATCCACATCCAGGGGCGCACCTCCTCCAAGGCCAAACTTCCTAATCTGCATTAAAGAGTTCCACCAACTAGGGACCAAGTTATTTAAAAATATGAGCCTCTGGGAGCTCTTCTCATTCAAACCATCACAATAGGTACAGCAATAAGTCGTTAAGGATTTAACTCTATGTACATTTACCACAATAATAACAATAGGTTCTCTCCTTTGGCTTATTACCTGTTCATCCACAGGATCTTGGCCTTTTTTATCAGTGTCAAGTTTGAGTTCCATCCTATGGACTGAGCCTTAATTGACTCAGAAGGCGGTTAGTTTATTTGTTATGTGGCAGGGAGAACAATATAGCAGAGAACATCCTCAGGATAGGTCCTCCCCTCCTGCTATGTAAGTCTCAGTGGTCAAAGATGGGACTTGAAGCAACAAAGCCTCGCCAGCCAAGCCATTTCCCACGCCTATTTTTTTTTTTTTAATAATGATTTTGCATCCACAATTTTGATTTGAGACATGTTAATTGCAAGGAGCACCTAACTTTTGACATGATCTTTTCAAAAACCAGCATAAAATTGAAAAGACTGGAGTTCTGGGAGGACATAGTTGAAACAGTGTTTTTTGGACATGATAAACTCTTTGACTCATGAACTTACAGCCATTGTAGCTGTGTGTACATGACCAGTACAAGACCCACACAGGAGGAAGATCTGGGAGCACTTATGAGAAGGTGTGAGGAATATGATCAAAATGAAATATTATTCTGATAACAGAATATAATCTAAGAATTGTCATTAGGCATATGTTTTAGTAGTGTATGATACACAAATGACAGATTGTTCTATATGAAGGAGATCCGTTAATGATAATTAAATGAAGATTAAGTGCATATAAAGTAATGCTTTCTTAGATTATTTTTAACTAATGCACTAGATTACATTAGTTGCTATAGTTGCATAATAATAGAACATACTTTTGTTATGGCTGGATAGCGAGAATGGAGATACTGTATTAATAAATATAAAGTTAACTCAGTGAATCTTTCAAAGTACCTAATTAGTTTTAAGCACCAACAGATTTGGATAAATTTTTTTTAAGTGGAATTTTATATTCAAGTAATACGTCATCTTTCATATCATCAAACAAAATTATTGTTAAAAAATATTTTTACTGAGAATTCCATACATGCACGTAATATTATTTGATTAAACACACACACACATACCTCTTTTACCTTACCTTACAGCTATCCTAATGCCTGGTGCTTGTTGACCATTGTATTTTATGTTCTGTCTTTGGGGCCCTTCAATCAGTCTCTCCAGAGATAACTCCTACTTAACAGTTTGACCTTAAGTCTATAATCCATCACTACACATTGTTTTGCTTCTCAGGCTATAGATCTTGGCTTTCTGGGGTTTTATGTTTTCTTCCTGAACAGTTTTTAGTAAACACCCCACTGTATTGATTCACCAAGTTTCTCTTATTTTGAATTCTTAAATTTTTTTCTGAGATACGCAGCATTTATAACATAGTGTAAGAGCCTCTGTGTGTAAAAATACAAAAAAAAAAATAAAATAAAATAATACATGATTATAAGACCTTCCATTTTATATCAAGTGGCAAAATGATTTCCCCTACAAATTTTCTGTTCACAAAAAACAATGCCACAGACTGTGGGCATATTAGTGACCTATCAACCTCAGCCAGGCTGCAGACCCATTAATTCATTAATTGGGGTGAAACCTAATTTACATGTTACTTAAGAACTTTGCCCTGAAGCGTGTCATCCTGTCCTATATTTTACCCACCATTTAATTTGCTTTTTTTAAAAAGTAAGTTGCTGCAATGATGTAAGGTACCAAAAAAAAAAAAATTCCAAAAGGAAATAACAATAACAAATCATAATGGCCTCTCTGGCATCCCGTATTTCAGCCTGTATTAAGGCATCTTTATTTTACTTTTAAGTGTCAATTCCCCTGATTGCTGCTAAATCTGAGACAGTCTTAGCAGTCCTCTCTTTTTCTCAGGAAGTCTATTTATTGGTCCTGAAAGGCTATACCTTTCAAATTATGAATTATTTTGAAAAAAAATTTAAACTATGCCTGACTGCAAGACCACTGGTTAAAGAATGCGGGCAGTTATGTCTACAGAGTGTGGGATGTAATAACTCCAGTCGCCCTTTTAGAGAGAAATACGAAGTTCGTAATGGTTTAGTTTAATTCTCAGTCTCTTGGTTAGTCTCCTGAAAGTGGATTTGGGAAGGTTGATAAAAAGTCTTCTACTAAATTCTACCTCTAATCAACTAAACTAAATTCTACCTCTGATCAACTAAACTAAATTCTACCTCTCATCAACTAATATTTTGATGAATTTTTTGTGAAAGACTCCGAGTTGACTCTGAGTTTGCATTAGAGTATAACATCTGATACACTGAGACACATCATGTGCTTCCTTGCAGATTTGTCACCGCTATGTAGATTTAAACAGGTTACAGAGAATGAAACAAATATTTGTATCATCAGAGCAAGTGTTTCAAAACATACAAAAGTAATATACCTTAAAATACTCTACAACACACTGAGATTTATGTATTCCCCTTGAGCCTTCTTTGTTACTTAGCATCTTGGATTTGTGGATTGTAGCATGGTTCTCCTTTCCTTTACAGCTAATATCTACCTATTAGTGCATACATACCATGATTATCTTTCTGGACCTGCGTTGCCTCACTCAGGATAATCCTTTCTAGTTCCATACATTTGCCTACAAATTTCATGATATCATTGTTTACACAGGGTACACTGGTGCTATTGGACACTGGAATAGGGACATATGGCTCTGGCAAGTAGTTGGAGGAGCCTTTAGAGACCATTCTTATAAATTCAGAGGCAGTGATAAATGATGTCTTAAGAATCTGAATGATAACGGGAAGATTTTTAGATCATTGCACCCCCAAAATGCTAATCCATGAACTTTTACATTCAGAAACAGTGAAGTAATGCTCGCTTCTCTCTTGCTTGTGAATTAGAGTATCTTAAAATTGTACATAGTACAGTAGAGAATTATCAAGCTGGGCTTCATAAGTTTGGTGACAGATACAAAGCACATCTTAGTCAGAACCACATCAGACTGAGTTGCTGTGAAGTGTGAAATTCATGCCCTTGCTTGTCCTTGTCTCTAAAAAGCCATGATTCTGTGTGACTCAAGGTAACAAAGGTAGCAATAGCAGAAGGAAGAAGTTTTAACTGTTGACTCGGTTTGAAGAATTCCACAAGAAAATTAGACTGCTCTGAATTGGAATAGTTTTTTGTTTGTGTGTTTGTTTCCTGCATTCAGTTTTCAATTGCTAACTCACCCTTTCTTGATTTAACCCAGACCATGTAATGGACACCTAATTTTAATGATAAAACTGAGATAAAGCACTTGGCACTCTTGATTATGAAGATATTAAGCAATATAGATATATTTTCCAAACTCTAATTGTAATATTAGCTACATTAGCTGGAGATATATTTAAACTATACCTTCTTTTTCTATTCAGCTCATATATTTAATGTATTTGTCAATGTCCTGATAACAGCTCCCATTTAGCCAGACTTTGGGCCATTAAAATGCTTCTGTTAGCATGGTGTTCACATTTTCAGCTTGTTGTTTGTGATACCATGCCTTAGTTTATGTTCACTGTGACAGACATCCAACAGTTTAAAGAAAGCAATATATACTGGGGCTCCATTTCATGCATTCAGTCCATAGTTGGCTACTTCCTTGTTTCTGGGAATGGGAGACAGGTGGTATCCTTGATGAAGATGATGGCGTTGCAAAGTTTCTCACTTTGCTGTTACACCAGAAAGAAAGGAGGTGGAAACAGAAAAGAAAAAGAAAGGAGAAGCAGGGAGGTGCTAGAACATGTCTTTCCTGGGAGTGCCTCTGGAAACCTGCTTTCTGGAACTCAAGTACTTTCTAACTCTGAACAGCTTGACAGTATGCACAAACCGATGTTCTACTATGCTTGTGTAGGCAAATTAGACCCTGTCAGTAGTTGAATTCACCATCTCTCCCAAGTTTTCAGCTCCAGCAGGGTTTACTTTACATCCAAATCACAACATACATTACTACTTCAAATGGGAGTTTCATTACATGTACCTGTGGATACTCCTTTATTTAATACTAAAATTTTTTCTACATTTGCATTATAAACAGAAGACACATAGTAGTGTCTCAAAGCTAATTACTCTTGGGTTCAATGTATTGACCTTGTTCTTTATTTTGGACCAATGCTATCAGCCGATTTGTAGTTGTATTATTAGAAATATTTCATAGACTAGCATTTCAGCCAGGAATGGCATTATTTAAGTTAAGATACTTATTAATTTGTTTGTAATATTAAACTCAAAGGCACGTGTGTGAGTTATCTCTCTGCTTACAGATAGAAAATTGATGGAGGAAAGAATAGCCAGTCAGCTTAATCCTGAGTAGATGCGAAATGTCATAAACTGTTGGCTACTTTCCTTTTATTTATTATTTTCTTCTTTTTAAACGTGTTGTTAGTTGGCATTTTTCTTCTTAAGTATCTAAACTAACTTCCTGGCTTAGTTCAGTTTGTGTATCTGTACAAAGTGAGACTGGATTGATTAAAGAATACTAATAACATAGGTTTGTCTTACAGTTTAGGTTATAAATTCGAAACAGTATCATTTCTGCACTGTCTGGCCTACAATGGCTAACTCACAACAATATTGAAATGTCAAAAGAAATGAGAAAGAGACCAAGGACATGAGATGGCTTGCTTTATGTCAAATCAGTATCGTAAGTAATAATTTATCACACAAGAACCATGGAATCTTTTACCCACGTGTTGCTACAATGACCTAATACCCTTCCGTACTGATTGTATCTTTCATTTTATTTATTTATTTTAATCACGACTGCAGTCTCCACTCCATTCTCTCCTACTGGCCCCTCTTCCTATCTTCCATATGCATCCACACCCCCAATCTGCTTCTCTTGTTCTATTTAGAAAAGGGTAGGCCTCCCATGGATATAAACAGAACATGGCATATCAAATTGCAGTAAGACTAATTAATTATATTAACACTAGGCAGGGTGATCCAGTAGGAGGACTAGGGTCCCAAAATCCAGCCGAAGAGTCAGAGACAGCCCTTTTCCAACTGTTAGGAGTTCAACAGCTATACAACTGTAAGATATATCCATGTGTCCCGTGCAGGTTAGTTGGTTCTGTAAGTTTTCTTGTGGTGTCCTTGACCCCTCTGGACTCGACTTTCTGGGTCTCTGCATCTGTTTCCATTAGCTCTGGATGAAGACTCCCTGACCCGTCACCTCTCAATAATAGTGGGAAAGAGGTTTAAAGCATATCCCTCTAGGGACACACTAAATCAAATGCAGAACAACTTGTTTAAATAATGAAGTGCAATTCTCGGTTCTGCCTGCAGGGCTCTGTTTTCAGGTTTTCCTGACATTTATCCATGCTATCCCATTGTACTACTTGCTTCTTTCATAAAAGTTAAAAAGAAAAGAAGAAGAAGAAAAATAAAACTTTATTGATTTTTGAGCAAATGACATGCTTTCCTGCCTGCAGACCTCTGTATGTGATTAGGACAAGTCATCTCTTGTTAAACATGAATACTTCACACTTCTAATAATGGCAAAGGGTACCAGGAGAAGGAAGTTGATGTCAGTGGGTCTCTCTGAAACAGGCTGAGATCACATTCTTCAAAGAACAGATGAACTGGTACCTCATTTATATACTAACTATGGTTAGGAACGTAAACATTAATCATGTAGAAAATTAAACCAATAATAATCACTTCTATTCAAGTGTGTTATTTTTATATGGTTTAAAATATTATTTTAGCAATCTGTTACTCTAAAACTAAACAAGTTTCACAATTGTGTTATTATGGCATTTATTAGCAATATATCTGTTGAACTTTCCAAAATTCAGAAACAAAGGCTGGCCTCCCCAATTATGCACATCCACAATAAGAAACAGCTTACCTCTTTCTGAAATCCTTAGTGTAGCCTCAGAGTACATACTTCTGCGTTATTCTCCTGCTTCTACATCTTGTCCTAGCTTATTTTTGTCTCATTTCATTATATTCACACAGCATCTATTATCACTATTTCTCAGACATGTTGCTTTTCTTCTTCCTGCTTCATAAATTCTCATTCTTTTTATTTCTTGCCCTAGGACCCACCTATCCAGACAGAACACCATAGTCACATGCTCAGCAATAAACTGCCTCTAAGCCACACATTCGTATTATTGTGTCAGCCTACAGGGAAAATCCATTATCCTATACCTTTATTTTGAAACTTTAGTTGCTTAGTTAATAAATACTTTGTATTTATTTTTATTTTCCTTCACCTAAATGGTAACTCAGTAGACAGAGAATTAGTTGCTACTCTGTCCCAAAGCAAGCAATTGTGGACCCATATAAATTTCTGAGTGAGTACATGATATCCATTAGTAAACCTCAGTAGTCTTTCTTCCAGGCTGTTTCACAGGACAGACCTCTTTATAAGTAGATACTTTGAGTTTGTACATAAATAATGAGCGTTTCAGGTCAGTGTCTATTCTGAAACCTATAACATACTGTTTTCACATATTGAATATATTCATATGAAGTTATTAACCAGAGAAGAGCCATTTTGTGGACTACCTACATGCTTATTTTCCTTGTAGACCCAGATTATATAAAAAAATAAAGTAATGACAGAGTATCTTTAAAGAAGCAGTTACATTCCCTCTGTCTAGAGTGAGCCTCTGAAAGACAGGTCCTCCTCTGGCACTTTGTGTGGACTTGAAAAATGTGCCTTTAGGTGTGAGTTTTACCCTGATTCTATTCTTATTTCAACTGAGGACTTTATACACCTAGATAACCTTTATTTGTGTGTGGGGGGTGGGGGGACTTCCTTTAAAACTAAGGCTTTGTTGGAATGTCTGTGAACATCCAGAGGAGGGTCTTGTAATTTGCTTGGTGCATTATAGCTATCTCCCTGAGGAAGGTTCCTTGTACATAATAATCCAGATAATTACTTCCTTGTATATCAGGTGAGAAGCTAAATAGTACAATACCGTTAATATTAGAATCCATTATCCAGCTTGACTCAATGCTCTATTCTTGTGACACAAGTGTTAGGGATTTTACAGTTATCATTGACAAGACACTTGAGTCAATCCATTTATTAAAATTCTGATTGGCTCATTCATAAGTTATATTTATTTCTTTAATAATCAAAAGATGGAAAATATTAACATAATATCTGATTTAAATAAGATTACATGAAATTATATGATTTGATTCTAGAACATTCTGGACCACCAAGATGTGTTCATTCATACTTAAAGTTTGAACTAGATTGTCAGTGCTGTCCTTCTGTCTGACTGTCTGTCTGTATGTTTCTCTCTGTCTCTCTCTGTCTCTCTGTCTCTCTGTCTCTCTGTCTCTCTCTCTCTCTCTCTCTCTCTCTCTCACACACACACACACACACACACACACACACACACACACACACACAATCCTTTCTGTTTCACAGATAAATTAGTTGGAGAAAGCTATATCTTTCCCATCCTTCACAGTCACTTTCTGTATTTATTAATTGCTGAAGTATGTGACCCCTACTGTGGGGTTTTGAAGATACAGAGATGGGTAAATGTCTGCGAGAGGTGGAATGGGTAAGTGTCTATCTAGTAGAGGCAGGTGTGGGTATGTGTGATAGATTTGGCTAACAACTAGTATTTTTTTTTATCTTTGCATCTAATTTCTAATTATCAGTTCGATGCAATAGACACCTAAAACTTAAACTGTTGTGATTCCTTTTTTTTTCATTCTATTCTTACATCAAGTACAGGCCATGAGGGAACTGCTACCTTTTGAGAAAAAAAAATAGGACACGGACATTGTTGGATTATGTACAGCAAGGCATTCAGAAAGTGTGAAGTATCCTGAGGAACTTACATTTAGGTCTGATGTAGGTCTGAGTTCTTACACACTAACTTATACCTTTTCCAAAGTAAAATCAATTTTATGCTTTTTATTGCTGTTCAAGAATATTTTTCAGTGATGACAACTTCTGTATCTTCTTGGGTTTTATGGTTGCTTTCAACCTCCTGACATGCTATGGCCCTTGAACATTTGACTCAGGTATCGCATCTATCCACTTCCATGTGTTGTACCTCTTCGGGACTCTTAGGAAGCTCTCTGGAGCCTTGTGTGTATACACCCGCATCTATGGAACGTTCAGCAGGTTCATAAAAAGAAGCAGAGTTGAACATATCAGAAAAATAATATACTAGTAGAACCATCAATCGCTGATATAAGCATATACTCTTGCAATTATTTGTATACATGAAAATGTATACATTTTTGCACACCTTTTGTTCACCTGCATAAAAACACTTTCTTCTAAATAGTTCACAGGTACTTTTGTAGAGGAAAGGCTCAGGATAGAAATGGTAAATTCATGTAATAAGACAGAGTTTCAAAGGTCAAAATATTTTTTCTTTATTATAATATTTTTGAAATGTTCATTCATATAGATATTGAAATATGATAATATCAAATTCCAATTTTCCTTACTTTCTCTATTAGCTACTTTTCTATTATGTAATAAAATACCCTGACACAAAGAAAACTAGGGGAACGCGGGTTTATTTTGGTTAATAGTTAACAACAGGGACGGAGTCCATCACAGCAATAGCAGTCAGGAAGCCATATTCTAGATCATATTCTATCCATACACAGGAAGCCAAGAGACAGAAAACAGGAAGTGGGGGAAGGTCTGAAGCTCCAAAGCCTGACTTTCAACCCATGTCAGTCCTCCAGCAAGGCTTTACCTCCTGAATATTCCATAACTTTCCCAAACAGTTTCACTCCCTAGTCTGATGGACACTTCCCAATGCAGAACGCATCTTATGCAACATCCTGAGTCTTCATCATGTTTAATAGTCCCGCATGGTTCAAAAGTAAAGTGTCTTCTGAGATTCAAATCAATCATTTTATGAAATTTCTTGCAAAATTAAGGTACAAATTGCTTACTTCTAATATAAAGTAGCACAGAATACATATCCAGTTCCAGAAGAACAAAATGAGATCATAATGAGGAAAAGCAAGCAAAGGAAGATCAAATTCTGTAGCTCTATGACTGGTATTGGGGCTTCAGTTTCAAAGGCTTATGTGGCCCCATGCCTCCAATTTCGGTACCTGCAACATAATCTCTCTCTCTCTCTCTCTCTCTCTCTCTCTCTCTCTCTCTCTCTCTCTCTCTCTCTCTCTCTCTCTCTCTCTCTCCCTCCCTCCCTCCCTCCCTCCCTCCCTCCCTCCCTCCCTCCCTCCCTCCCTCCCTCCCTCCCTTCCTCCCTCCCTCCCCCCTCTCTGGATTTTCTACATATTTATTGTACTTCTTGACAGATTTCCATGAACTCTGCTATCCCCAACATTGTGGGATTTCCATCAAGTCTCAAAACTCCATCTTCACAGCTTTACTCAGGGGCCCCTCAAGGTTACCTGTCAGCAGTTTCAACAAGCTCTGTGAAACCTAACATGAAGAATAATCTATGACTTTCCTAATCAGTAGTGACCATTACATAGACATGGTATTATACTGCTTTGGAATTTCCTTCACCAAAGAAAATAATCCATTAGTTTTCAATGCAGCCTCACATAAACTGTCATAACATGGGAAGAATACAGCCAAGTTTTCTGTCTAAGCATCACATGAATAGCCTCTAGTTCAGTTGGTAAGTGACTCTTGTTCTCCTTTGAAAATCTCGTGAGCATGGTGTCCAAGGTTCACATTACTCTCGGCACTATTTTTATTTCAAGCTTGGAAGAATGGGCAGTTAAATGCTGCTCAGAGCACTGCGTGGCTTTTCCAGCTCCAAATTCCAAATCTTCCCCCAAAATGTGGTCAAGTTTATCAGAGCAACAACCATCGTTTCACTACCAGTTTCAGAATTACTTACTTTTTGTTGGTGTGATGAAATGCCCTGACCAAAAAAAAAAAAAAAAAAAAAAAAAAAAAAAAAAAAAAAAAAAAAAAAAAAAAAAACACAGTTTTGGAGAAATGATTTATTCTGGCTCACTGTTCTGTGAAGGGCAGAGGGCACCATGGCTGTGATAATATAGCAAGAGTAGCATGAGGTCAACTTGTAAGTCAGAAAGCACACACAAGAAGCAAAGGAAAAAAGAACAGGAAGCAAAGCTGTATCACAAAATCTCAAAGTGCCTCCCCAGCTGTGGTGTACTCTTCTCTAGCAAGGTTCTACCTCCTTAAGTTTCCATGACCCTCTTAATCAGTTTCCCCAGTTAGAGACCAAGTATTTCAAGTCCTTTGAAATTGAAACACCAGATATCAAAGAGTTTTGAAAGCTATAACAGCTGGACCTCAATCTAGTTCCCAAAATGAGGCAGAAGTTTCTGGATGAAAAAGTCCCCCAATGAGTGTCTTGAAGATAGCCTTCCTTCGCTTCCTCCCCGGGATGAACCGCATGAGGTTTTCTGTGCAATGTGCACACATCCTTCTATAAAGACAGTTTGGTCATGATTGGGTGAATAAGGAATAAAAATGGATCAATCAGCTAAGAGCTGTTAGGCTTGGACAGCAAGGAGAAGAATATTTCCAATCAGATCCTTAGGTTTGATAGGGAAGCAAGTACTTTGTTATGAAAAGGCATCTAAGAGTTGCTGCTGTTGGTTTCCAGTTACTGTGGATGTCTTATCAGATTCCCTTCGTTCTCTAGAGCTGCTGCTGTGGTTTCGATCCTGAGTTGTCCTTGTCCTGTTAGGGCAGCTCATCTTTAGGGAACTTTAAGGCTGCAGCCTGTTTCCTGCCCAGATGGTAGGGTTTATCCTGTCAGATTTTGTCCAGCAGTGGTTTTCACATTGTCTTCCAGACTGCTACTTCTCTGACAGCTGAGACCACCCAGTCCATCCTGGTGGCTGGCTGTCAAGAGTTCCAAGCGCTGAATTGGAGTCCGTTCCTCTCCAATAGCTAGTATTGGTAAGACATTACCAAACACTTATGGCATAATATCATTTTAGGAGATGGTCTACTTGGACTCTGTGAAATAATCATTTCAACATTGCTGGCTTTCTGGAGTCCACATCAGTAAATTTGATTTAAACTTTGTAAGACCAAAACTCAATATGGACTTGAAAAAGGATAATTATTTCAGAGACAGGTAAGGATGGGCTTGCAGGTGAAAATGGTGTCTGCAAAAGAGATGACAGAATGTAAAAGCAGCTGACTAAGCCAGTGTCAGGTGATAAAGAGGTGAATTCCATGATAGCACAAATACGATCGACCATGATTCTTTATAAGCTAAAAGTGGCCAATTATATTACTCTGCTCCTGTCATTCTTGACCTTGAATCCCAGCTATAAAGCACATGTCCTTTCACACAATGCCAGGGATATTCTGGTCAGTGGTTAGCCACTTTTTAGGTCCTAATGGTGTTGGCTCCTCAGTCTGCTTGTCTGATAAACAGCCTAATGTACTTGATCAAAGTGCAGCACTCCACATTGCATTGTCAAGAGGCGAATTGATCGGTCTGCAGCTATCACTTTCCCTGTGGGGGACAACTAAACAACTCTGAGAAATGTTCCGTTGGCTTGCCGTTATTTCTCCCTCTGTATCTCAGTCATTGCACTTTAGCTCAGGGACCACATCTCAGTTTGTCTCCAACTTCTGCCTCCTGCACAAATATGTCTGTTTGAACAAGATGTTTGTTTTTTGGTTTCGTCTTGTTTTGTTTTCCAAATTGACATCCTGCCTCCAAAATGTCTTTGAGGAGCAGTGGTTGGCCTGTTTCTTCCTGACATCTGGGACTCACGGGATTTGCTTTTTCCTTGTTGGCTGGCAATGATGACTTGCTCTGTCAGCATTCTAAGATAAGGAGAGGCTCTGGCCATGCCTATCAGGTTACAAGATGCTCTGCTGATATCCCCTAACCAGCTGGCTAGCTATATCCACTTAATTGATTCACAGTCTTCTCTTCAGAACACCTTTCATTCTGGGCCATATTCCAGCTTACAAAGTGCCAGTCGGGGACCTCTTTTAGCTTTTCCTTCCTTGAGGATATCTCTTCTTGGAATGGAAAACAAATGCAGGTCCTCTTAGTGTCAGCAGTTCTTTCTCAATTTACTCTTGTTCTTAGTAAGCAGTGTTTATTTGGCTTATGCACAAATTCGGTATTTGGTAGGAGGAGTGATCTGTATCTCAAAGTTGTCCTCTGACCTTGGCATATACACCCCGGCACACCTATGCTCTGGGATTCATTTACATACATGAAACAATATATCAGTTATAAAAATAAATTAATTCTAGAAGCTGAAGATACCGCTCGTTGGCCAGGAGCACTGGCTGCCTATCCAGAGTAGCGGGTTTGATTTTGACTATCCCCATATTGGCTCACAACCTTCTGTAATTCCAGTTCCAGGGCAGCAAACTCCCTCTTCTGGACTCTGTAGCTTGCGTGCACACACATTCATTCACATTAAATAAATAAATAAATAAAAATCTGAAAAAGTCTCAGTGCTTAAGAAGAGTTATTAAACATCGGATGATATTTCTTGAATAGTGCATAAAAATTGCTACACTAAATAATCTGGTAGGTATTTTATTATGTCTCTTTCTAAATTCAACTTAACTTAGAAGTCCAATGCCACTTAGAGTATTCCCCCTGTATGAGTGTTTCTAAAATCTTTCATTATGTTATCTTTGTTTCTGTTTATTTGGAGATATTAAGTCAGGAATTATGTAGCATGCCTTTAAGTGCTAATATTCACAGTGGCTAAGCAAAGAGGATCATGCATTTGAGACAAACCTGGGCTATATATATAGTGGATTCTGAGCCAACCTACGTTACCTACACAGACCCTATCTCAAATTAAAAATAAAGAAAAAAAATAAAATTACTTCAGAGATTTTACTGAGAATCCACAGTGTAGACTCCATTCCATTCCCTTTAACCACCAACAGGATGAAAAGAAGTTTTACAATCTGAAGTGTTAAAATGAGCTGTTGCTATCCTCCCACAATCTGCTCTCGCTGTGGAACTACTTACGTCTGTCTCCTCATCTCATTTTCCTCTGTTATTTTTGTTTGTTTGTGAAATTTCTGTCACATTTAATTTTCTTGGAAATCTGCCTGATTCCAGTCATAGTTTCCTTAATTTAATTTGCTGAATGATATCAGCTTATCATCTCAGAAAAGGCACTGTGGTAAGATTCACTTTTTATATAATTTTTTGAAAATTTTGTACATGAGAAGTGCATTGACGCATTTGTGCACCTTTGTCTTTCCCATTAGTTCCTCTTGAATGCCTCAAATTCCTATCATAGCCATGACCACTTGCTAACTCATTCCTACAGATATTTACATATATATATGCCCGAGTCTGTGCCTCTGTGTGTGTGTGTGTGTGTGTGAGTGTGTTTGTGAGTGTGTGTGTATGTGTGTATATATGTGTGTACATTGAAAAACAGTTTCCTGAGTCCATTTGGTGTATCTCTTTGTGTATGTTGTTAGGTCTAACCTACCAAGGAGTGTTGTAGGATATTATTTTAAGATGTGTTACATTTGTTTATGCTGTGGAACATTTGTTTAATGATGCAAAGATGTGCTGCATCCTTTTATGTTGCATTTGTTTAACTCTGTGAAGCTGTGTTACTGTGTCTGTCTAAAATGCCCAATTGGTCTAATGAAGATCTGTAAAGCCAATTGCAAGGCAGAGAAAGGATAGGTGGGGCTGGCAGGCAGGAGTATAAATAGAAGGAGAAAAAGAGAGAAAAGGGAAGAGGGGTGAAAAAAAGTAGTGGCCACACAGCCACACAGCCACATGGCCACATGGCCACGCAGCCAGCCACTGATAAGAGTGAAAGTAAGATACACAGCCATAAAATAAATAAATAAATAAATAAATAAATAAATAAATAAATAAATGAATGAATGAATGAATGAATGAATGAATGAATGAATGGAAAAGCCCACGGTCAAAAAGCATACAGGATAATTTAAGAAAAGCTGGCTAGAAATAAGCCAAGCTAAAGCCCGGCATTTATAATTAAGTATAAACCCCTGTGTGTGATTTATTTGGCATGACGTCCCCCACCCCCCCAGAAGAGCGAAGAACCCAAAGTAACAACAACAACAAGAAAAATACTTGTACCCAGAGAAACTTGGCTCTCTCTCTTCAAGCATCATTGGTTGCCTTAATTCTTCATCTTGGATTAGAATCTCGTGAAATTTCCTCTATTCACATTTGCATGTCAGTAACGGCTATCACTAAGCATTTCTTATTTAGGCAACCATAATTTTGACATCTCATGAATGCAGTTTTCCTGTCAGATATAGAACACATTCTCTCACATCAGACAGCCTGGTTCTCTGCCTTTTGCAACCGTCCTCCCCCTTGTGCATGGTGTTCCCTGAGCCTCCAGTAAGAACAGTGTCAAAGATATATCCATAGGCATTGGCCATCCCAGAGTTACTTAGAACCAATGCCCTCCACCTCTCAAATTTCTCCTGTTCTCTTCATATATTTGTTGAGTTTGCTTCACATTTTATTTTCTTGAATGTTTACATGATTTGAGTCATCATCTTAATTTAATCTGCTTGGTGATATCAGCTCATATCCTCCTACTTTACATCTCACAAACAGCAAATATGGGTTCCCTCTCCCAATATCCTCCAAGACATCTTTTGTCAGATTTTTTTTTTCTTTTGACTGGGGTAAGATGAAATTGCACAATACTTTTCTTGTGAATTTCTCTAGTTACTAAGGATGTTCAACACATTGTCTCAAAGTATTTATTTTTATTTATATGTATGCCTATGTGCACCTATGAGTTTATGTGTACTCCATGATGCAGATACCCATGGAGACTAGAAGAGGACACTTGGATTCCGTACAGCTGGGATTATAAGAGGTTATTTTCTGCCTCATGTGGGTGATGGAAAGCAAACCCAGGTTCTCAGAAAGAGCAGTAAGTGCTCTCACCTGCTAAGCTATATTCCCAGGCACTATTGAACATTTTAAAGATATTTCACATTCATTTTAATTTTTTTCTTTTGAGAAATAACTCTTCTGATATATAGCCTACTATTTAATTGGATCATTTATTTTCTTGACATTTTGAAAATTATATATTTATGCTGGGTATTAATTATCCATCAAATGTATAGCTGACAAGGCTCTTTCCCACTCTTCAATCATGTACTTCATTAAACTAATTGTTTCATTTTCTGAGGAAAAATTCTCAATTATTGACCTTAATTACTATTCAAGTGGATCCCTATTCAGGAAGCTCTTTCCTGTACCATATCTTATACCATTCCTGTACCATTTTCTTCTGGAAGTGTCAGTGCTCCAGGTTTCATATTGAAGCCTTTGATCTACTTGGAGTTGATGCTTGTGCAAGGTGATAAACATCGTTCTAATTTAAATTTTCTCCATGTGGATATCCAGTTTCCTTAGCAACATTTGTCTAGATTCTATGCTTTTGTTTTTGTTTTTGTTTTGTTTTGTTTTGTTTTGTTTTCAGTGTGTATTTTTGGTATCCTCAAGTGTCTTTCTGTAATTACATGCACTCATGTTTGGGTTTTTCTGTTTTATTCTATTAATGTTCTTGTCTTTTCTAGTGGTATTACTACACTATTTTTATCACTATATCTCAGTAATATAGCTTGATATTTGGCATAGTAGCCTTTCCAGCATTGTTCTTTATGTTCAACTTTGCTTTGTCAAATCTAGGATCTTCTGTAATTCCTTATGGATTTTAGGATGTGCTTTTATATTTGTGGGAAGAATGTCCACAGGGATTTTCATTTGGGTTATATTAACTCTAAATTGCTTTTGGTAAAATGGTCATTTTCATAATATTAATTCTATGATTTTTATCATCATAAGAGAGCCATTTGCCTTATATTGTCTTCATTCAGTCTTTCACCTGGACAGTGGGTCCAAGATCTGAGTGACCAGAGCTTAGGTTTGGGAGTGTGAAGATGATGGTCAAGATGATTAAGACTTGTTCCAGGACTAACATAGTCCTTGGTTCATAGCTCAGTATGGAAATTGGATGCCAGTGATACTACCAGAGCTGACCCAGGAGTAGAAGGATGGTTCTGAGGAATTCACCAAGGAGAGCCAGTGTACATGTTGTTTATAAAACTAGGCCTAGGTGCTTGGAGATGGTAGTAGTTGGCTTAGTTCTAGGAATCTCTTCAAGGATTGTGATACAGGAACTACACAATCAATCTAGGCCAAAAGTATGGAGACTGAAGTGGCTGGATTTTTTTGGGGGGGGGGGTAACTGAATTTTATCTCCCCTTTGCTTCTAGAAACTGTTTTGATTGGCATCTATTCAAATGACATTTTTTTTTTCAGACATTCAGCTTGATTGCCTCTTCTGACTGCTGGCATTGGCGGTGATCCAGTGGGAATGAAAGAGATTAGAGATGCTCTTTTAAATTACTGTGTCCCTGGGAGACTTACTATCTAGTTAATTGTATTGGACCTAGAAATGCTTAAAGACACATTTGTAGGTGTGTCTTTGAGGGGTTTCTTCATTGCATTATTTGATAAGGGAAGGCACATCCTAAATGTAGGCAGCACCATCCCATGGCTTTGGGTTCTGGAATGAATAACAAAGATTAAAACAACAGGATTGATAATATCCAGTATTTCTGCTTTCCTCTGTTGATGCACTTGACCAGCTGCCACAAGTTCTTGAGTCTGTGTATTCTACTTTGTTGAACAGCCCCTTCAAGCTGTGAATTGAACTAAAGCCATTCTTTCTTGAATTACAATGATGAAAGTAAATAATATGGTCCTTATATTACCTTGTTCCCTAAGTATCTAGCTTTCAGATGCACTATGTCAACAGGAGTATAATTCTTGAGGAGGACTTACAGACTGTCCAGAAGTTGTACAGTATATTCATTCCCTTTGGTCAAGACTTTCCCACTTGCTTTTCTTGAAGAACTAGCATGATCCATATATTTTATCAGGACATAATATCTGACAGTACTGCTTTATAATTTAGGAAGTGAGAGTAGCCTTACTGTAACCTACAGTGGATGAGTTGATATTTTCCAATCAGGGTTGATATTATCTAGGAAAGCTACAATCTCTAATTTCATGATAAACTTTCGTATCGCAACCATTGATTTTTTTTGATGTCAGAATGCTGGACTGTTTTGTAAATGACATTCTTAGTTCTTCTGATTATAACCATGGCAACAATCCAGCTCCCTGGCTCCCCACAATCAAGATTTGTACAACCAGTCTGATTGGCCAGTCAGTACCACATAACCATAAAAAGCACAAGCAGGAGATGTAGCTAGTGCATGTTTCTGTCTTGACTTCCTTTGATGATGAACAGCAATGTGAAAATGTAAGCGGGATAAACCTTTTCTTCCCAACATTATGTTTTTCTCATGATGTTTCATTTTCAACAAGAGAAGCCCTAAGTAAGACAGCCAGTTAGTTGTGGCTCCCTTCAACATCTTCCAAACTATACCTTTTGCTAACCTACTGGGTGTGAAATGTGTAACCCTGAAAAAATTCCCTTCATAGAGCTAACTTCTTGAAATTCTAAAGGCCTTAGTCTAGACCTCTTACCACAAGCTGTACAAAGAGACCAGGAATTTGAAAGTGCAGGCAACAAGGGTTTCTATGTTTCTTAGAATCTAGCGATTACTTCAGTACTATGCGCGTGTATGTTTCTATTTTGTGTGTATATAATTTGTACTACTTATTTATACTGACTTAAAAAATTTTTCTACATATGCCTATTTAAAAAAGCTTTTAAACTGGGATTTACACAAATCCCATTCAGGCCACAATATGAATAATAAATATGTGTTTATTTGAACTTCTTGATCGTGAAAGTCCTGCAAACAATAGACTTATTTATTTCTGAAGAGGATTTATGTTAGAAGAAATATCCCCAGGGCATTAAGAAGCAAAAGCCTGCAAAGAGCACTTTAGTAAATTATAACTCCTCGTATAAAATATGACAATAATGATTGCTAAAATAAAAACCAAAGTATAAAACTGCATGTACTATACACAATGCAGTTTCAACATTTCTATTATTTAGTTTGTTTGTATCACTGGAAAAACTACTTGTAAAAAATTAATTTGGATCTTAGAAAACATGAATTCCTTTGTTCATATACAAATCGAGACTTTGTTTTGGACAAGATGTCTATATAATGAGAATATTTAGTGATGTGGGATTATTTCTTCCTATGTGATTATTCTTACCACTTTCCAGCATTTTGTGGGTAAGCAGTTAGGCATCCCAATAGTGAAGTCAAAGTCTGCCTAATTTACATGCTAACACATGGGAAAACTGGAATAATTAGCATCGGTTACCCTGAAACAAACTGGATAGGTTACCTATTGGCAGGACAATCTGTCAGGCTTGCAGACAGCCATGCTCTATATCTTCATAGGGTGTAGAGATGGTTCTTAATTTCTCTTTTGCTAATAAGACCACTAATCCATAAAATTCTTATGCATACTCTTTATGTATTAACCTTAACAATCATTATAGGGATCCATAATAGGGATCAGGAAAGCACACACATACACATTTCACCCACTGTACTAAGTGCACTGTCTTAAACTGGTAATATCTGTGTGATATATAAGGCTATCATCTACAGTATGTTAGAACATGGCCATGTGATGCTAAAAAAAAAAAAAAAAAAAAAAAAAAGAAATATTGTTGCAGTGCTACCAGAGCAATGATGACATCTAGGCCCAAGCTGTGGTCTGTGGTCCTCCTGCAGAAGGGTCTGTGATGATGCTCATGGCCTCTGTTAGCACAAGGGATCACAGCAACTACAAATTTGGAGATCCAAGTCAGCTCTGCCCTTCACTGGTTCTAAGGCATCTGACTATGCCTCAGGCTGGCTCTTCAGCATGAGACCTGGCCCCACAGCTCATGACAGTTGTGCAATTCACCTGTTCAACACACTAGAGCTGACCTTGTTGTCAGATATATGCAGGTGACCCAGTGCTGAGAGTGTGCAAGCAACAGAGCTGACCCAGCCAACTCCCTTATCTGCCATGTAGTGGCATAGGTGAGGGAAAGATGCCCTCCCCACTCTGTTCCTGCTACCTGTGACAGGGAGAGATTTATCCCTGGCATCACAAGAGTGAAGTAACTAGCCTTGCCTCCCACCTCCCACAAGCTGCAGCACAGCACACTCAAGCTAACCCTGTTGTTGGGGGTGCAGGTGAGCCAGGCCTGAGGGTATAAGAGTAGGAGAGCTGATTCTGCCCACCATACACCCCGTCTACCTTCCCCCACAAGCAATTGGGAAAGAGGCCCTGCATCTCACATGGGCAAAACAGTAGAGATGGCCCTGGTGGTGTGAGAGCTGGTAAGTATGATCTAAGGACTTGAAAACAGGAGAATCGGCCCTTTCCTTATAGTAGGAGGTTTCTGGCCTGGATTTTTGGGTCTATCCTCAAGGTTTAGGCCTGCAGACCCACAGACCCACACTGATGCTTACTATATCTTTAGGCTGATTGGCCTCAGGCCCAGGCATATAACTTGCTAACTCTTTACCCTTAATCTAACCCATGACTCTTCCTGTTCAGCCATGTGGTACCTATTCTCAGAGCAGCATAGTTGTCCTCTGCTTCTTCTGGCTTCTCTCTGGCATTCTGCTCTGTTCTTCCAGTTCCCAGAGTGTTCTTAGTCTGGTAGCCCTGCCTACACTTCCTGTCTGCCTTTGGCCAATCAGCGCTTCTTTATTAAACTCATAGGTGGGGACTATTATTTACAATGGAACCACCTAATACCCCTACACTTCCCCATGCTGTAGACTGCATTGGGCAAGCTAGCTGAGGCAATGCTAGAAATCTTGCCTGGGTAGTGATGATGAAAGAAAGCTTGCAAGCCAATGAACCCAGCTATCACCCAGGCTATGAGTTAGCCCACTCCACTATATACCTCATCTATAAACTGTTAGAGAATGTTAAGGGATCTTAACTTCAGGATCTCCAGAACACAGGACAATAACAAGATATTCAAGATGGGGCCCTATGAAAGCACATTACTGACAGTGTAGCTGAAACCAAAGCTCCAAAACAGACCAACAACTCATAGCAATGAATACTTAAGAGTAAAGATTAATGGACTAAAGGGTAAACTGTGTGACTCAATGGGCCATACTACAGCTTCCATGACAAGATTCTTCTTTGTTTGAGGGGAAGGGGTGGTTGGTTGTATGGTTGGTTGGTTTTTGGTTTTCTTTTTAATTTTATTTTGTTTTAGGGGGGACTTACCAGAGGCAGAGGGCAGATACAAGGGGACAGGGGAATTAGTGGGATCAGGATGCATGGTGTGAAATCCCCAAAGAATCTATAAAAGTAAAATAAAACATAATTTTAAAAATCATAAAAAGAAAACCACCTGAGAAGACTCTAATCAAGTGATCTGCTGTTGTGGAATATTATGTTAAGATGTCTTACATTTGTTTATGCTGTGGAACATTTGTTTCAACGATGCAAAAGTTTTTATGTTGTCTAACTCTGTGAAGCTATGTTACTTTGCCTGTCTAACACACCTAATGGTCTAACAAAGAACTCAACAGCCTATGGTGAGGCAGGAGAAAAGATAGAATAAATAGAAGGAGAAAAAGAGAACAAGAGAGATCTTGGATCTTGGACAGAAGGAGGAGGACTCTAGGGCCAGCCATCCAGCTACACAGCAAGCTATGGAGTAAGGAGTAAAGAAAGACATATAGGACAAAGGTAAAATCCCAGAGGGAAAAGTGTGTGTGGGATAATTTAAGTTAGGAAAATTGATTAGAAATAAGCCAAGATAAGGACAGGCATTCATAAGAAAAGCCAAAATTTTTAAAAAAAGAAAAAAGAAGAAAAAAAAGAAAGTCAACAATAATTTGCTCCTTCCTGAGGAAATAATAAGCTTTAATGTCTTTGATATCAACAGTATGGCATTTAGAAATTTATATCTGAAACTTATCAGGATTACCAAGTGTTATCTTAGCGTGGAAATCTAAAGCTGGTTTACTAGCTTTTCATTTTATCTGTGAACAGTGGGAGAGGAGCGCTTTCATTTGCCCCTTCACGTCTGGAATGGGATACTCTTACTTTAGCTGGAGTATAGCAGGACTTACATGTGTCACCACAGCAACTTAGCTTATCTTGTTTTTCTAATGAAATGCTAAAGCTCACACAATTAACTATCTAGGCTCATATACCGCATATAGAAAATACCATGGCTATTAATTAACGTCTAGACTGCATATTCTCTAAAATTCTTCTATTTTTCCTGCTCTGCTCTTTTCAAAGTCCCTTGTCCTGGAAATACATCACAAAAAAACAAACAAATTGTTTGGGAAACAGTACTTTCAAACACTTATGTTTTAAGTATCAGAACTGATTGCAGGCCTTCAGTGAGTTACAAAATTTTAACTCTAGAAGAAATTCTAGTTATTCTTTAGTTTAGTGTTGTATATTATTTTACACAGTGTGCTCCCTTAACATGCATTTAGATTTGGTGGATCCAAGAGAGATTTCTAGATTGTCAATTGACTCAGTCCACTATAGGGGGCATCATTCCCTAGACTGTAACATGAACTGAATGAGTGAAGAAGAAAATTAGTTAAGCCAACAAACTGGCAGCCTGGATACAGATTATTTTAGTTCTGCTCTTGACGTGTGTGTGTATGTGTGTGTGTGTGTGTGTGTGTGTGTGTGTGTGTGTGTGTGTGTGTGTGTGTGTGTGTAGAACTTAAGAACTGGATTTACACTTGAATTCAGATGAATGTGATGTGCCCTATATGAATTCTGAGAACCCAACTTCTATCCTCTGCTAGAACACCAAGTGATTAACTACTATGCCTGAAGTATTACATACTATACACAAACAAATCTTATGCTTCAATAGTGTAACAATGTATGTGCAAGAATTAATAGCACTTAGATATCTTGCCTTCAGATGATTAACATTTCATCTAGCTGATTAAAATCTGTTGTGGATGATTCCAACTCTGAAGAATTATTCAAAGATTGTGAACTGGCTTGCAGAAGATTTTTATTTCTCCAAGAGTTTCTTTCTACTTTGGGGAAATTTAGATTGTGGCCCTTTGTCATGATCTCAGGAAATATTAAATCAGTGAAAAAATGAGTAGATACACATTTCTAAAAATAACCTTTTCACAGGAAGAAGAGCTCAGGAAGAGTGGGGAGGCCAAGTATGCACACCTGAGTGATGAACTGCATGTATTAATTGAAGTGTTTGCTCCACCTGGGGAAGCTTATTCACGGATGAGTCATGCCTTGGAAGAGATTAAAAAATTCCTGGTTCCTGTAAGTGATTTTTCGATTTTACAAACTTTCTTTTATCTGTTCCTATTTTAAATTGTGTCTTTGATCTCCACTGACTTCTTGGAAGGGGATGCACACTACACACTAATTATCTCTGTGCGAATTTGATACAAATCTTAAATAGAGCACACAAGACACTTATTATAAGATCTGGCATGTTGGCACTTTATACTTGTCTGATATAAGTATTCATCATTAGCCCCTTGCATATTATACACCAGCCCACGGCCAGAAACACTGATAAGAAAAATCATGCAAGCAAAAATACATGATTTATTTAACCTTTCCCTGTTTTAACCCCTTGACATAAATCTTGATAGTTTATAATTGGTGAGAAAATACAGTAAAAAGAAAAAAAAAGGTGAGATCAAATATGTATTATTTGTAGTAAGGCAACGATAGTATTTTAAGTAACAACTGCCTTTCTTGTGGTAGCATGTTATGTTCTGGCTGACAGAAAATGTAAGATAATATTAGTAGAGGCAGATATATGTTAACATTGAAAGTTGGAAATATAAAGTGAGGGGCAAATTCAGCTGCAGATTGAGTAGAATTTTCTACTGATTTCCTAAGAAACAGAGGAACATAAATGCATGAAGTCTTATGGTTGACATTTGAGCATCAACAGAAGTCTTGCCAAGAGACTTGAGACCATTGAAGAGATATTTAGAGAATGCTGAGTAAAGTTTCCTGGAAGATCTTGGAAAGATCCTAGCCCAGAGCACAGATAGCTGAGATTAATCTGCATGAAGAAACTAGAGATTTGTATACTCAGTAAAAACCTTATAGAAGGTGGCTAGAAGATAATATCCACTGATTTGTAGGGGTATTGGAAATAAAGGGAAAATATCAGAGAATTCTCTACGTGTACAAGCATTAAGGTCTAGCCACATTTTCTAGTTGCATGTCCAATGTGAACATGAATCTTTGTCAAGATACAATTATAGAATAATGTCACACTAAGTTGAGTATTTCTTAATTGGATATGAATAGTTAATATTTGAGTCTCATCTAAGGATCTCATTCTTAAGATTGATGATTCTATATTCTTATTTAGTGCTAGGCTGAGAAAGACATTTTAGTCTATTTTATTGGAACAGATCAGATAAATTTATGTGTAATGAGGCCAGGTCTCTTTATAACACAACCTCATTATAATGTATGGCTTTAGATAAGTTAACTAAATGTTTAGAGTATCAGTTTAGTGATCATTGAAATGAAAATGATCATAACTTATTCACTCCGGTAATAGATATTATTAATATTAAACAGAATAATAAATACAAAAATAAGAAAAATAAGAAAGCACTGGAGAAATTGAATTTTTAAATCTATTATAGAGGAAAGACCCATGGATGACTTTATGAGGCAAAATGTGTTAGACACAGTAATATGTTTTTTGTTTTTTTTTTGTTTTTTTTTGGTTTGGAGTGTTTTATATCTATGCAGTACACATATATACACATATATGTATTTACATATATATATATATGAAATTATGAAATAATTACAGATTTCTTCTTTTTCTTTCCTCCTTCCAAATCCTCCCAAGTACTCCTCTCTGTTCTCCTTCGAATTTCTGGCTTCTTTTTCTCACTAATTGTGGTTTTATACATATATATTCCTATATACATTTTCACATATGTATTCCTAGATTTGACCTTCTCAGTCAATACAATGTTACTTGTAATATGTCTTTGATACATATATATTAGACACAAACTGAAAGTTAACCTCTTTTTATAGTAAATATTAATGGCATGTATCACTTTCTATATATCATATCATGTAATAATTTCATTTTTATCTTATCCACTGAGGCATATATAGTAGACCCAGTTGGATATTTATTTCTGGGACAACATTGTATCTTTATTATTTATCACCTTTCTTGACAGTGTTTGTCTGATTGTAGTCTAACTGTTGGAATGACTGACAAAATTCAGCAGAAAACCGTGGAAAGCAAATGCAGTCTGGCTACAGCTGTGATCCATGTGCACTATATAAATGTGGACTCCCCATCGGCCCTGCCATTTCTGTGATTTCCTCTCTGTAAAGCACTTCTTTGCTGTCTTCTTACATGTTTTTGGCTTTGCTTATACAACATACAAGCTTATGGATATCTCTAGAGCTTTGAAGATTCTTCTTATAAATATTAACTTATCCTTTAGCATCTTCTCAAAGCCACATATGTAGGAACTTCTTCAACTACAAATCTAAAGTAACTTCCTCGGTTACCTTCTGTCATGAAAAACTGTTGTGACAGGTTCATGGCATCACTGATAACTCTATTCAAAATGCTGATTTACTGTCCTTTCCTTCCTTCCCAATTTATTTCTCTCATAGGTATATATTACATTTATATCATAATAGAATGATGGATGGATAGTTAGAAGACAGACAGACAGACAGACAGATAGATAGATAGATAGATACAGTTTTTATGGTTTGTTTACTTGTTAGAATGTCCTAAGGGCTATGACTGTAGACCTCTCTTCCAATGCTGTTTGTATACTATACCATTTGTGACAATTCTTCTGACTGATTTTGGTTTCCTGCTTGCCCTGCTTTGCTCCAGGCAAAGGACAGTATCTGTCTACTTCAGCTGTCACAGGAACCACAAATAGCTAAAACAAACTGCCATATAGCAGTTTCTATATCTTGAAATATCACCTCTTAGCTGTCCACATTACTTCTGATATTTTATTTTACAGGTTATATAATAATATCATAGCTGGATATTAATATTTATAAATATCAGAGGTGAAGACTCAGATCAGATTAATTCTGGAACAATACAGAGTGCTAATGTAGACTTATCCTATGCCAGTATGAGAATTAGTAACCACGTAAGAAATGTTTGAATGCTTTAGAATGTTAAAAATCAACTCCACTTCTATAAATAAATTAGTTGTTAAAGATGAAGTAATTATTGTTGCCATAGGTGGAATTTCTAGCATACTGGCCTCTGTTGAGACACTGCAATCTTAATAAAATAAGTAGATTGGTTAATTAGTGAACATCATGTGATGATTTCCAATTGCAAATCTCTAATGTTTTAGTCAGTAAAGTACCATTAAATTGAACATTGACAATTTCAAATTTTTAACCTTTTAAGAATGAGCTCTACCGCCAAATTTTTTTTATTCACTGACTTGCCTTAAAATACAAAAAGGTACTCTGTATTAAATATCTTTAAATATCTTAATTCTAATATCATGTAGTCAATGCTTCGATGAGGAGTGTGCATCAAATCCATTTTACTTCTTAACCTGGAAGAACAGAAAGCAATTGGCCACTCTGGGATTTTGCATTGTTCTTTCCTTGCATAATTTAGACACTAATCCCAGAAGCCAGAATCCCACCCCCTGAAACAGCATAATGTGGAAGGAGAGAACCAATCTCACTAGAGTGTTGACAACCAATAATGTCTAAGAATATTGGCTGATTTTTTTTCTTAGCTGCTTTAACACTGGCCAATAACTCCTCAGCTATGCGTAGGACTTCATGACCACCTTCCTTCTCCATTCCAGAATTATGTCTGATTTAAGCTTTTATGGGTCGTGTGCATACAGTCATAACCACAGTGTTGTGATTTGAAAGGAAGTGGTTCCCAGAGGGAGTGTCACTATTAGGAGGTGTGAAATTGTTAGAATAGGTATGGCCTTGTTGGAGAAGTGTGTCATCCTAAGAGTCTCATATATGCTCAAGCTGTGGGGCTCAGAGCAGCTTGATCACACAGCTGCTATGACAGACTTAATGAAAACCAGACAGACAAGAGACTCTTGCTGGCAGCATCTGAGTAAGGGCCATTAACAACAGAATAGATAGTATCCAGGTACACATCTGCACAGATGTTGGTAAAACTTAACGACCGCTGCTAAATATTGAAACATCCCTAGAATTCAAAGCTGCCAATGAATTCATAACAGGTACTGCTAGCCTGAGCCTCGACCAATCCCAGGACTGTAATTTCTCCACAACTCTGAAGTCCCTAGAGACAACCATCTCCCACCCCTTCATCCCACCTCCACCCTCCTCCACACACCCTCACTCCACAATAAAACCCTTGCATCATGCTGTTTTGGGCTGTTCCTACTCCACCACTGTGTTAGTGACTCAGGCTAGCTTGTCAATATAGACTCCATGCTGTTATGTTGGACCCAATCTCTTGGTGCTCTTTTTGAGGGTGTAGACTCTGGGCACAAGGTCACACCCAATGTCTCAGGTTACTTCCTCTTGTCTTCAAGATGTAGGACTCTTAGCTACTTCTCCAGCACTGTGTCTCCCCAAATACAACCCATCATGTTTCACCATGTTGATAAGGGCTGAACCTCTGAACCTTAAGCCAGCCCCCTCTGCATTTAAATGTTTTCCTTTATAAGAGATGCCATGGTCATGAGATCTCTTCACAGCAATATAAAGCCTAACTCACTGTGAGTTCACATGTGACTTTGCTCTCATTTGTCTGGATGGCAATGCTCCTTGTCATCCCCTGCCTCTGGTCCTTACATTCTTGCTGTCTTCTCTGATACAATGACCTTTTAGCCTTGGGAGGAGAGGGTTAATTGGTGTCTCCATTAGGACTGAGAACTTCACAGTCTCTTATTCTCTGCATTAATCACCATCTCCTGCATATAGAAGCTTCTCTAATCAGGGCTGAGAGGTGCATTTATCTATAGACATAAGGATAATTAATTAGGAATCAGTTTAATTCTATGTACATTTAGCAGAATAATAATAGGTTCTGCATTAATAAAACAAGTTATATTAATTTCTCAAATCTGTAATAATGAAAAGGGGCAGTGTAGAAAGTTGAAAAAGAATGTCTAGGAATATATTCTAAATTACAAAATATTTATGTATCCTTCAATAATTATGGTTTTGGAATTAATAAAGATAATATTAAAATTTCTTTTTTTTTCTATTTGTACACTTTAGTTATATATAACTATATATAACTAACTATAAATAGTCTATATATAACTATAACTATATATATATATATACACTATAGTTAACACATGAAGTTAACTATGTGGTAAAAAGTTGAACTTTAATATACACATGTGTATGTACATGCATATATGCAGAAACCATTTTAGGTTCTTTCTTCCATTATATTAGGTACGTATCTTGCTGATAGTCATCCTTAAAAAATGCATTTTAGGGCATTAAATTCACCTCGAGATATTGAAAACCTAAATAATTTGACTATAAAAAAGAAGTAAAGGATTTTTTTTTCTTATGATAAAAGCAAGTAAAGGACATCTCATTTTGTGTTTATCAGAGGATGGTCCTGCCTCTGAAATTTGAATAGGCCTCTATCACACAGCAATGTAAGCAGATGTAGAAGAACTAGAAAAAGGTGAAGGTACCTTTACAATGAAGAGGGAGAAAAATCTGTATTTTTATGTACAAAATTTTAATAACATTTTGGAGCATAAAGAATATAAAACATTGCTCATAAACATCTTATTTAAATGTGTTTTCTTATGTAATAGATGCATAAGTAGCATTATCATGAGATCCATGCTATATTTTTACTTCAAAAGAAAATGTCATCAGTGTTTTATGCAGATGAACACATAGGAGAAATTACGTATTGAACAAGAACCCACAAGCAAACACAACTGATGTTGGTATGTGGGAAGATACAGTGGGAGGTGGCAGATGCCTTTCACTGTGGGAAAAGATGAGCGTTTTACAGCAGCCTGAAAATAAGCACATCATAAACTTCAGAATATGATGTAACATTCCATGCACTAAGGAATGCACACCCCATAGGCTGCCACCAGCCCTTTACCATTAAGGATGTTAAATGTTACCCAGAATTTCCTCAGACTGCTGTTATGAAAAACATTCTTTTTTCATGCAAGTAACTGTAGTATAACCATGTGGAAGTCAATAGAAGTAAGTAAAGAGCTGTAATAATTTGTTTTATACCTGCTGAGCCATGCCTCCTCTGTTACTATGGTACTATGATTCTATTTTTGCATTATTGGTAAAATTTATCATTGTCTCATATTTGTATTTCATATTCTTTAAGTAATCATAAAATGACAGACCTCTGACTTTGAACTTTGCTAAAAATCATTATTAGTTTTGAGAGGAGGTATAGTAGCGGTATGTTTTATCATTGCTAAAACTAAAGACAACTTTAGCATTGCCAGAACACAGAAATAAAAAAGCAGAAAGTAACTATTAGAATGAGATTTTTTTCCCTTGCAAACATAAAATATGTGTCCAAATAATCATATGCTCACTTTGTCATAATCGTGGTAAATTTTGAATACAGACTTAGTATACACATTGCACCCTCTAGGGTTTCACTAGGTAAGTCTGCTTTCCCTTATGACAGCCTAGAATTTTGAAGTTCCTGGGTCCACTCTTTTGATCTTTTTTCATATTTTGAATAAGTTTATTTATAAGTTTATTTTACATCCTGACTGCAGCTTCCCTTCCCTCCTCCCCTCCCAGTCCCTTCCTGTCCTCTCCTCTTTTCCCACCCCCTAATCCACTCCTCCCTTTCTGCTTTGGAAGAGGCAGGTCTCCCATGCGTTGCAACAAAACATGGCATATTAAGTTGCAGAAGACTGACCACCACTTATATTAAGGCTGGACAAGGTGATCCAGTATGAGGAGTAGGTTTCCAAATGCCTTTAAAGGAGTCAGAATCAACCCCAGCTGCCATTCTTATGAGACCAACAAGAGGACCAAGCTACACGACTGTAACATATATGCAGGACAGTCCCATGCAGGCTCCCTGGTTGTCAGCTCAGTCTCTGAGTCCCTATGAGCACAGGTTAGTTGATTCTGCGAGTTTCCTCGTGATATTATTGAGCCCTCTGTCTCCTACAATCTGACTCCTTTCACCTCAAGGTCAATCTCTAAGAGTTCCTATTGTTTTTCAGATGCCCAGAATGATTTTTTTTTCAGTGTGTGTGTGTGTGTGTGTGTGTGTGTGTGTGTGTGTGTGTGCGTGTGCTTGTGCTCAAACTAGTATCAGTGGCCTTTTGAGAGTCTGCTCCAAAGCCACCTCCAGGGTAATGGATAATAATGGAAAATAATCCTCAAATGCAGCAAGGGAGAGACATTTTCTGTCTGGGGGAAAAATAATGAAACAGATTTTTGAACAGTAACTTTGTTTTTTGCTTCAACATTAAAACTCCTCTCAAGAAATTGCTCTTGCTGCCTCTCCTTTCCAGCTAGTCTTCTGCTTTCCTCAGTTCTTTTGCACACTGAGACACACACTTCAATACACACCCATTCACTCATTGCCCAGCTCTTTCCACAGTACCTTCCAAGAGCTCTTTCTCCATGGCAGCAACTCTTTCAGCCAGCTCTTTTTACAGCTCCTCTCTCTCCTGGACACACACAGACACACACATATACATAGTCACATACAGATGCAGACACAGACACATATACACACACGGACCTATACACACATATACATACACACACAGAGAGACATACACACATACACAGACACATACACACACACATGCAGACATACACACACATATACATACACACACACAGACATACACACATACACAGACACATACACACACACACACCCCAACACCTCTACTCCTCTCCTTTCTTCCTGCCCTCCTCTTACATTAATAATGAGATTATCAGTTTAACTAGTTTTGACACCTGCAGAAAGGCAGGAAGAAGGGACCAACCTTGCCTACTTTTCTTGTGTTCCTGTGTGTTCCTGCGTATTAGGGTGGGGAGAGTGAGGGAAAGACAGAAATGGCCTGTAAGTCTGTTTTGAATAGGAAGGAAGAGTCATCTGCAGAAGATGCCCTGTTTGTCCCGGGAAGTGTACAGGAAGTGCCGTGTGGGAAGGATTTCAGCCTTCTCCGTGCAAGCATGTTCATTTCTCAGGTTCTTCCTGAAGGCCGTCCTCCTTTGGACCCTTGTTTACTTCACTGCAGCTTTGCGAGTCTGAGTCATTGTTATGACTCTGCTCTGCTTTCTTCCCCCAAAGCTCTGAATACGATCATTGCTTCTTATGCTCTGGCTTCTGTTTTTCTGGAATTTTGATTCAAGCCTTATGGCTTGGAATGCTGCATTTAATTTCAAAGTACTTTCATATAAATCTATTTCTGCTTCCCGATTCAGACACACCGAAGACTGAGTGACTCACTCGTCCCATGAGGTATATATTTTGCCTTCTGTTCTCTCACATACTTTCAACTTTTCCTTTTTCAAATTTCAATGACTTTTGTTGATGGCTGTTACTTTTTTTCTCATAAATATAGAGGAAAGAAATTCTTATTGAGTGCAATAGCTCAGGGGTTAACCAAGTGTGTTGTGCTATATTTGTATGACTCTTACTTAACAAGATGTTTCAAATGATTTTTTTTTTAGTAAATCGTACAGCTATCTAATTAGAATGCAACTTATTTATTTTTAAGAAAATTTTTATTCATTTTACATATTGACTACGTATCTACCTCTCATCTTTTCTCCAGCTCCCCAAGACCCACCTCCTATCCCCTCCCCATAAAGGATAAGGCTTCCCACGGGGAGTCATTAAAGCCTGGTACATTCAGTTGAGGCAGTCCAAGCCCATCTCCACCCCCTGTATCAGAGCTGAGAAAGATGTTCCACCACAGGTAATGGGCTCCAAAATGCCAGCTCATCTACCAGGGATAGATCTTGATCCCACTGCCCAGGGCCCCTCAATGAGACCAAGATACATAGCTGTCTCCTTTATGCAAGGGGCCTAGTCTGGTCCCATGTAGGCTCCATAACTGTCTAATGGTCTAAAGATCATGAGTTCCCACGAACTTGGTTCAGTTGTCTCTGTAAAATTCCCCATCACAATCCTGACTCCCCTGGATCAAATAATTCCTTTTCCTTTTCTTCCCTTGTGCTTCCAGAGCTTGGCCTGGTGCTTGGCTGTGGATCTCTGCATCTGCTTCCATCAGTCACTGGATGAAGGCTCTATAATGACAACTAAGTATTCACCAATCTGGTTACGAGGGTAGGCAGTTCAGGTTCCCTCTCCACTATTGCTTATAGTCTATGTTGGGGCCGTCTTGTGGATTCCTGGGAGTTTCCCAGCATAGGTTTCTTGCTAACCCTATAATGCCTCCCTCTATCAAGACAAATCTTCCATTGCTCTCTTGCTCCACTCCTCCCCAAGCTTGACCACCCAGGTCCCTCAGATTCCCCTCTCCCATATTTTCTTCTCTATTGCCTGCCTCACTCCCAGTTTACTCGGGAGATCTCATCTATTTCCCCATCCTTAGAGTCCTCTTTGTTAGTTTACTTCTCTGGAGCTGTAGATTGTAGCATGATTATCCTTTACTTTACATCTAGTATCCACTTATGAGTGAGTACATACCTTATTTGTCATTCTTAATCTGGGGTGCCTCACTCAGGATGATAACTTTTAGTTCTATCCATTTGCCTGCAAATTTTATGTCATTTTCTACTGCTGAGTAGTACTCCATTGTGTATATATACCATGTCTTTTTAATCCATTCTTTTGTTGAGGGATTCTAGGATATCATTGTAAATAAAAACAAAATTTGTTCTGTTCACTTTTGCATTTAAAATTACACAGATAAAATAGAAATAGACAAGTGATCAAAATATATTTTAAATGTTAAAGGAATATAACATAAATAATATTTTCTTTAAAATTTATCACAATTAAGATATAACTTTGATAGGTCTTGTTTTATGGCACTATTCAATGTATTTAATAAATACATATTAGAAATTATTTAATGCATATTTCCAGTGCTAATTAAATTTGCTTGTTTATGGAATGTATGGGCATTTTAAGGAGTATATATTTCTCACTATGGTATTACTTAGAGATATGTGATAGGTTGTGGTTTTTAATTGTATTCATATTTTAAATTGGTTTATTTTTGACAATTTCACACATGGGTATTCTATATCCTGCTTGCAATAAGTTTCTCTCTCACTCTCTCTGGCTAGGGTTTTTTCTTATTGATTGATTGATTGATTGATTAATCTTTTTTGTTTATTTTACACCCTGGCCCAGTTTCCCCTCCTTCCTCTTTTCCTGGCCCTTTTTGTTCCTTTTCTTCCCTACCCCATCCACTCCTCCTATGTCTCCTTTCAGAAAGGGCCAGGCCTCCCATTGGTGTCAACAATATGGCACAAGAAGTTATGGCAGGACCATCCCCCAATAGGTTCCGAAAAGCCAACTCAAGCACCAGGGACAGGTCCTTATTTCACTGTTAGGAGCCCCACAAACAAACCTAACTACGCACCTAACACACACAAACAGAAGGCCTAGGTCAGTTGCACTCAGGCTCCCTAATTGTTGCTCAAGTGTTCTTAAGCTCCCACAAGCTCAGGTCAGCTGTCACTGTAGGTTTCATAGTCATGACCTTGAGCCACCTAAATCCTACAATCCCCCCTCCCTCTCTTCAACAAGATTCCTGGAGCTCCACCCAGTGCTTGGCTGTGGATCTCTACACATTCTTTCATCAGTTACTGGATGAAGGCTCTCTGATGACAATTAGGGTGGTCATCAATCTGATTATAGGGGATCACTTCAGATACCCTCTCCACTTTTGATAGGATTTAGCTCTGGTTATCCTTATGAATTCTGGGAGATTCCATGACACTAGGTTTCTTCCTAACCCCCAAATTTCCCCCAAAGACATCTTTTTCATTTCTCTTGCCCTCCGTTTTGCTCCCTCAACATGCCAAACCTGGTTTCTCATGTCCCATTGTGGGAGATTGTGTTGTTTCATGGTAAATAATTGTCCCACCCACTGGTTTAATAAAAAGCGATGATTGGCCAAAGGCAGGTAGGAAGTGTGTGTGGGGCTACCAGACTAAGAAAAACTCTGAGAACAGGAAGCACAGAGCAGAATGCCAGAGAGAAGCCGGAAGAAGCAGAGGACAACTATGCTGCTCTAAGGAAAGGTACCGAGCCTCATGGCTGAACAAGAGACATGGGATAGTTTAAGGGTAGAGAGCTAGCAAGTGATATGCCTGGGCCTGAGGCTGATCAGCCAAAAACTAATGAAAGCATCTGTGTGTCTCTGTAGGACTGTGGGACTGCGGGTCTGCAGGTCTGTGGGTCTGTGGGTCTGTGGGTCTGTGGGTCTGTGGGCCTAGACCTTGAGGTTAGGCCTGAAAGTCCAGGCCAGAAACCTCCTACTACATCCCATCTCTCCCCAATCCAGTTTACCCAGGAGATCTCTCATATTCTCCCTTCCTAGGGAAAACCATGAATTCCTCTTTGGCCTTCCTTGTTACCTATCCTCTCTGGGACTGTGAATTATACCCTGTCTTATCTTTAAACACAAAATCCCTGTCATCTCACCAAGCCTCCATCCTATGTTAGTGTCGTAGTCATTGTTCTATTGCTGTGGAGAAACATCATGAGAAAGACACACTCTCATTAAAGACAGCATTTATGGGGGGGGGGGGCATGTTTACTTATAATTTCAGAGGGTTAATTGGTCATCATCATGGCAGGGAGTATAGTGCTAGAGCAGTAGCTGAGAGCTTGATATCCTGATACACAGGAAGGAAGGCAGAGCAACACTGGGCATGACTTGGGCTATTGCAACTCAAAGCCCATCCCCTGTGGCTCGCCTACTCCAACAAGTCCACATCTCCTATTTTTCTGAACCAGTCTACCAAATGATGACTAAGCATTCAAATATGTGAGTCTGTGGAGACCATTGTCATTCAAACCATCATTCTTGGTGACCATCTGTGCTTAGCCAGGGCTGCAGAATGGACATGGTCATTCAGTGAAGCATGGTCATTATGCCACTGAAGACAGTGGCTTCCTCTCATCAGCATGTCTTTATAGCCAATCTTCTGAGCTCATCCCCCATCTATGACTATATGTTTAGGGACCCAAAGCTTTTGTGAGTTCATGAATGTCAAGGTCAAGCCATGCAATTAAGATGGCTAACTGCTCATCAACCAGATCTTACAATTTCTCTGTTCTTTTTCTACAACATTCCTGGGGCATTGGAGTAGGTAATGTGGATGTCCTATTGAACCCTGAGCACAGAATTGTCACTTATTCTCAGCACCTGATCTACCTCAGAGTTTCTGGATAAACTGTAGTTATTCTGGAGAGCCATTATTATTATTATCATTACTACTACTACTACTACTACTACTACTACTACTACTACTACTACTACTACTACTATTATGGCTGTAGACAGTCTCAGTCTCTGGACATAAAATAAATATTTAGGAAACAGTTAGATAAGGTGTCCATTTAGCAAAACAAAAGCAGTCAATTCATTCCTAATGCCTGGGACTTCCTCAGCCATGCCTTCAACCATTTCTGAACTGCAAGACTTGGACTTCTCTGGAGCTGGCTTCAGATCTATTTAAAATCAGTTAAGTAAAATACTGCATGCCTCATAAACATTTAAAATGCTAGGCTTGCTTATTTAACCTAGAATTGTATGTGGGACTTAGATGAAGACATGGGACATGATAGTGTAAATGGGATTAACATAGAAAGAAAAACTAAAGGAGGTGAACTGTTTTAGCTGAGGTGGGAGTCAAAGATGGTGGCAAAGAATGGGGATGGAGGGCAGATAAACAAGATCAAGGAAGTGAGAAGCCACATCAAAATCCTGCTTCATAAGCAAACTGGAAAACATAACTTAGTTTAGACTATTTACACAAGAATCCACTGGGTTCACATTCCTGGGTATGAGAGTAAGTATTTTCAGAATGGCAACATTTGAGAAGGAAATAAAAAAATTCATGACAAAGATGCTAAATTCATCATATATTTTGAATTAAACACCCTGTACTGAAAATGATAAAAGTCCTTTGCCTCAAACTGCCTGAAGATAGTTAAAACAGAAAAGTAGGTTTGCTCACAGTTACGGAGCTAACTGGATGAGTATTTTATCTCTTGGTGTAATATTATAATTATTTTAGAACATATTCTTTCCTTCCAAATTTTATTTTATATATGATATAAATGCAGTATAAATTATAATACATTTAGAACATATTTCATCTAGAGATTTGGTTTAATTTAGCATAAATCATACCACTTTGTCTGATGTATGAGAAAAAAAAAGGTGTGACCCTTAATAAACATGAAAATGTGTTTCTAAGTGGCCTTAAACTTTCTATCTAGATAATAAAATATTATGTGTAGCTAATTGTAATAGATATAAAGTAAAAAAAAAGATTATGAAGTTTATGTTTTATATTAATTTACTAAAGAATTTCAAAATTATACCTTAAACTGAAATAGATTTTAAAACATCTATCAAAATATCAGTTGGTCATGTTTAGGTAGTTATGTCAGAGAGCCTTTCCCTAGGCAAGAGAATACCAATAGTTTATCCAATACCAAGTGATTATCCCTAAATCATATACACGAGTAGCATTATTCAAACTGTGCAGGTTGTATTTAGGAATATATGTATACACACACACACAAACACACATATACATATACATGTAACAACAGTTAAAAAAAGAACAAGGAGAGTATATAAAAGGATTTGGGGGAGGAAGAGAAAATGTTGTAATTATATTGTAATCTCTAAAATTAAAAAATATAGATATAGCTCTAGGTAACTTTAGTGGCCCCATTGTTTTCTAATCTCTTCTATAATAAATGCTTTCTTTTTTCATAAAAGGAACAATTACCAAATTATACTTACTCATTTTTCACTCTTGAAAAATAATAGATAATTTTTAGATCTAACAATGGAAAAAGGCTACCATACTCTTAATAAAAGAGTCCATGCTTTATATATATATATATATATATATATATATATATATATATATATATATATATATATGTCAAATTTGCTTTTAGTCTGGAGAATGTTAGTTTTCCATGCTTGTTACTCATGATTTGCCTAAATGACTGTGGGATTTTAGGGGAAGGAAATCACTGTGGGAAGTCTTGGTTGGTGACTTGAAAACTAAGCATCTCTCCTGCAACTTGGTTTTATTGTCTATTGTAAACATTTAGATGGTAGGAATAGTAGGGGTGTTTCATGTATCTCCACCTTCCTCAAATTCCAAGCTCTAAGCTGTATCCAGTCATCTGGAATGTAGCTCTGTCATGGAGAATGCAGGGAGACCTCTTGGTTTTCATTTTATTTGAGTTCAACATCCCTGTCTATATTTTTTTCTGTCTCTGATCTAGGAAGACAATATCGAATTATCTTTTTATAAACATTAGCCAAACTTAGCATACCCTGAACCAAGGGCAGTGATTAATAAATTCTGCAAAACAGGGATTGATACTCATGAATTACATAAATATGCAATATAGAGTGAAACATTAAAGCTTCTCATTATTTCTAAACATCCAGATGGTTTACCATGCACAGAAACAAAATGTTCAGATACTTTTCTAAAGATTTTTTTTTGTCTTGATAGCAGTCTATTTTTGCCTAAACACCTGTGTGCAAATCTGTTTAAGTGTGTTTTTTTCTTTTAAGACTTCTGCCCCTGCTGCTTGGCTTATTCATCTGTTATTTATGTTATGACGAAGATGCCAGAATCACTGGAAAGCTAGACCAAAACAGTGATCCCTAATTTATTTTTCTGGTAGTTCAATATATATAAATCACACTAGCCAATTAAATTCGTCAGAAGTTACTTTAAAATAGTAAAACAATAAATAAATAAATAAATAAATAAATAAATAAATAAATAAATAAATAAATAAATAAATAAATAAATAAATAAATAAGTAAGTAAGTAAGTAAGTAAGTAAATAAATAAATAAATAAATTTATTTTAAAAATCCAGGCACAGCAAGTAATAATAGACCGTGGGCTTCAAGGCACGTGTTTCTTTTCCACCAATATCTGTTTTCAGAATCCGAAAATAAATAAATAAAAACAGTGAGTGATACACTAGTGTGAACTGAATATGCTGGTGAGTGTGGGTCCTGATGTGACTGTGCAGCTTGCCCAGAGTCTGTGTGTAGTAATAGGCTTCTGGCCCTGACTTTCGGGCCTTGCCTCAAGGTTTAGGCCCACAGACCCGCAGACCCACTGAGACACACAGATGCTTTCAATAGTTTTAGGCTGATCAGCCTCAGGCCCAGGCATTAACTTGCTAGCTCTCTACCCTTCATCTAACCCATGATTCTTCCTGTTCAGCCATGGGGCTCGGTACCTTTTCTCACGACAGCATGGTTGTCCTCTGCTTTCTGTGGCTTCTCTCTGGCGTTCTGCCCTCTTTGCTTCCTGTTCTCAAGAGTTTTCTTAGTCTGATAGCCCCGCCCACACTTCCTGCCTGCCTATGGCCAATCAGCACTATTTATTAAACCAGTGGGTGGGACAATTATTTACCACGAAACAAAACAATCCCCTACATCTGTGCTCTAACTTCACTAAATCTGAAGCACATTTAGGGTATAGTCTATAAGCACCATGCTACCACAAACCTCTGCCTGTACCATCAATTCCCTGACTTCTGACTCAAAGAAATGGATGCTTATAGTAGTATCAGCTAGAGGATGCTCACCTGAATTTTCATATTTTCTGTAAAATCTTCCACAATTTATACAGTATGTTATGAATTTGAGGACAGCAATGTGGTCTTGTTAAACATCATTCAGCTTGACCCTTGATCGTCTCCACAAATGACCTATATTCAAATGGACTTCAGGTCAGGGTGATTAAATACCTCATATTACAGTGTTAAAGGGAAAAGGAGTATAGACAGGAGCCTAGAATCTACCCTGAATCTCAGTACAGAGCACAAAGTCAGCTGGACACAGAATTTATATGGACCATCCATGGGAAACAGCTAGAATCTTAACAGCTGTCTTTTCTTTAATGCAAAAATATGAATTGCTAGAAGTGAAGGAAAAATAAAGTCTTCCCCTCGCTGTGTTTAAAAATAGTTTAGAAATCATCCTAATGCAGACTGTAGCAATTCTTTTCTCTTGTTATCAAGAAAAAGCTTTTTACCTGCTTTTCTCAGAGTCCTTATATATTCTTTTAAGATTAGACACAATAGAAGTACTTTTCTTAATGTGGAGCATGGCATTTAGTGGTTATTTTGCAGACAATTCACTCCACAGTGTGGAAAAAGAAAAAGAGACCATGTGGGTAATGACCTTTATAAACATGGCCTTCAGTCATACCACAGATCAAGCTGTATCATCTCACAAATCAATGGCTTCCCACTTTCTTTAGTTATTCTACTTTATTTTAGTGCTGAAAATTGAAACCAGGGTTTTTGCTTATGCTAAGCAAACACTGCACAATGGAGTCACAAACACAGTTCCTATGCTAACATTTCTAACCCAGCTCTTACTTTCTCCTCCATGATCCACCCTTTCCTCCTAAGACTCGGGGATCTTTGTGAAAGAGAGGACAGAAAGATTGTAAAGTCCAGAAACAAAAACAGTGGATGACCAAAAAAAAAAAAAAAAAAAGAGGTTTTCTGGTTTTCTGGACACACACACAAGATAAGTTCTACTCATGAACTAACAACAGTCATGATAGAATGCTTAATACCTGGGCAAGCTCAAGCCAGAGAAAACTCTTTATGGGGTGAGATGTGCACAATATCCTTCTCCTTGTTGAAGTCATATTGACCATTCACAGCTGTTGGGAAAAGAGTTCAGGTTTTTATGAGGGTGTGACAAATCTAAGGAGTATAAACACCCTTGTGCAGATTGGCAGGGCAGCTCAAATTTGCCTGGACAGGTAACCAAAACAACCAAAAATGAGGATACATAGTTGAGAAGGAAAAGTGTGTTGTTAAAATGCAGTTGGAGGATGTACAGTGAGTGGGATCAAAATGCATTGTATGAAATTCTCAAAGGATTAATAAAAACATTTTGAGTAATTTTTAGCATTTGCTTGGCCAAGTATCTTTCTATACAGAAGATATCTTCATTCCTTCTCAACACATTTTAGAAAAACTAGTATTGCAGGAATAGTTCAGCTTTGAAGAAGGTTTTAGAGGCCATGGTATTTAATTCATCACAGGGTATCTGTATTCTCAGATTACTAAATTGTGTTTGTTCATATTATTGTAACATATCCCAGCACAATGAGTTGTAATTGCCTTAAAGAATGGCTGCATTCCACACTCAGAGCATCGCCCAGGCAAACAAATCAATGTAGACTACTATCTGCTTCACATATATCACTGCCTGCACCAGGGCTATCTGCACACGTGTTTCATGCCATGTTTTATTTCAATAGTAAATAGTCACCAACTACTGGCACCTGATAATTCACAAGTCTGCTGTAGCCATTTTGCAAAATAAAATTTAAATGGTCAGCTAGCCCTTAATGTCAAGGGTGATTTCTTGCTAATCTCAGTTATCTATGAGAAAAGACAGATTTATACATAATATGCCATATTCAATAATTTATATCTTCCAGAACCAACATTTCACATGGTGGGCTGATGTAATATACATTCATTATGTGATTTGTATAAAATGTCATATTCTCTTGTTATAAGTTACCTGGCTTTTATTTCCATTACTTTCTAAAATGTAGCAGTATGAGTGTTTGAAAGTCAATATGGAAATGATCATTTTAACATGTCCCCCAAGTGGATTCATTATAATTTACTGATTATGATCATTCTTTAATTTTAAACATGCTTAATGTAGAAAAAAATTGTCTTCTGCGTAGCTATCATACGTTTTAATCTGTTGAAAAATAAATTTTACATGAAAAAGACTCAAATAACACCTTTGTAGAATATTTGTCTCGTATACATGTTCCCTTTTATGCATGAGCCTCTTGTGGTCTTCAGGTATGAAAGTGGAAACCACCACAATGGAGACCAGATGTGAGGTGGGTGCTATTTTTGTCTCTGTGCTAGAGCACCTGTTCCGCACCATAGTTCCTTTTCCATCACAAGCTGATTGAGAACAGTAACCATGCTTCCTCCTACCAGGGCAGGCATCCTAGTAAGACCCCTCATTTATTGTACCGTCCTTCATCATCAGTACCACTTCTATAAATTCCTGTACTCAAACTAGCCTCCTATCAGTAAGCAAAAGATTGGCTTTATTGACAAGACTGTAAACTTTCAAAGCATATGATTATACTTTTGATTTTCAACACAATAAACCCGCCTTTCAAATTCTGTCAGTGATTAGGAATGCAGATGCTTAGTCAATTCCTATCAAAGCTTAACTGAATATCTCCTGTAAGATATACTAGCCTTCATTACATGAATGAATCTGTGAATTTCATTTGCTGGAACATTTCTCATGGAACACAAGTCTCCACTGAGTGGTTTGAAAAGAACAAATACACACTAAGAAACAAATGCACATGTGCATACCTATAACACACATAGAAAGTCATACTTACACACATATAATTCGTGACACACACTCAAACACATAGACAAATGAATGCATTCATTCTCACACACAGACACACAACCCCCACTCACACACAGACACATAACCATAAATACATTGCACATTCTCTCATGAATACACATATACAAATAAACCCTCCTACACACACACACACACACACACACACACACACTCACATATCACACTCATACACCATACTCACACACAATCATAGACATACAGAATGACATATGGACTTTACTCAAAATATACTCATTAATATACCTATAGTAAGAAGTTATATATATATATATACAAGCATATATACACAATCATATACATGTATATACACCTTTACACACAAACATACACACACATACACCATAATCACCCAGAGAAGTTTATATGTGATTATACTACAACGTGCACAGTGTTTTATAACCTAGGCCTATGAAATGTTATAGTGTATTCCTGGGTCCCAGAGAGGTGGTGGCAAAACCTTGATGGAGGCCCCTCAGCAGAACTCAGGCTCTCATTGACCCTTTTGATCTAGTTTGAATAAAGCAGTATGCAGGGATAAAAAATATTGTGGTGATAAATCTTTAATAAAATAATCAGGAATATCAGAGTCAACCATAAAAACAAGCCAGATCAGGGTGCAGTGACCCATACCATCAATCCTAGTTTTAAGAACGTGGAAAGAGAGTTGGGCAGAGCAAGAGAAGAGAGGTTTTCAGCTTTCCTAGAGACTTTCCTTCCTTTTTAGCTGAGGACTCAGAGGCCTTCAGTTGAAGGATTCCTGGAGACAAGCCTGTGGAGTTGGCTGTGTGGCTGTGGTTTATTTCTGATATTCCAACTTTTCCCAAATATCTGGCTCTGAGTTTTCATTATATGCTAACTAGAGTTCGTGAAACAACATAGTCTGTTTTCTAAACAACTGCCAGAATCATCCTTTGCAAACTGTCACAGAGATCATAGCAATTCTGGGCCTGAAGCCCTATGGCGTCTTTCTATTTCCTTTCATGCTGAGAAGCCATATATGATTCTCCCACCCCAGTTTGCTCCCTGACCTTATATCCTTCACTTCTTCCCATCTTTCCCTCTGTTCCAGACTCCCCTTTCTCATTTTACCTTCAGCTAAGTGATCCTGATTCTTCTTTAAAACATTCAATCAGATGTTTCTGCCTCCTTCTCTTGGTTCAGGTCTGTAGACTTGCTCATTTTCCCTAAACTGGATTTAGATGTCACCTTTCCACAAAGAATCCTTCCCCTCAAAACATCATCCTACAAGTACTTCCAGATTATATTTTATCTTCTTTATAAATCACTTACATCTCTTAGATAACCCTTTGCTAAAATTAGCTTTGTGGCTCGTTTCCCCATAAAAGCTGCAATCCAGTGGCCACTGCTTTATTCATTGACTACCACCAGCAGTCATGGAAAGGCCTGGACATGGCAAGTATTCTGTAAATAGCTGTGCATGAATCAGCAAGTGAATGCATTATTGATTGGATGATAAACTGTAGGAAGGTCTATTATGGGGCTCTTATCACAGCATAATGTAATGTTCACCTTTGAGGAGATCACAGGGAATATTCCTCATTGATGTGCACGTCCAACAATGTTGAGTCCTAGCTAAGGCTTACTGAGGGACAAACTGTAGTCATCTTCCACTCATCCAGTGGTATACTCACCAAGTCCTTATCCTGAATCCATGTGCTGCCTGCTCCTTAAATTCTGTGCTAGCAACAATGTAGAGTATGATTGTTACTCACAATCCTCAGTACACCTCAATGTATCTTGTTACAATGCTTTTAATTCCTATTAAAATAAATTTTTTGTAGAAGGGGGAAAATCATTCATTTTCCTCAACCAAAATATTAGGATATTCAGAATAGTTTATCTTTTACTGGATTTTACATTTGAGATTTGAAAATACCTTTCTTATTGAAAAGTAGCAATATGACTGTATACTTTATAAAACTAATCAATGTAAACTCATTGTGTTTTTATTGATCTAAAGCCCAGGGTTTCTCTTGTTTCTGAAATATATGACTCTATTTCATCCTTGTATTATCAAGCATATCAAATTACCAAGCTATTGGTAACTGTGACTGTTAACAGTTGGTGAGTTGGGTAAAAGAATCTAGAGACTATGTTTTCTTTCTGTTACTTTACACTATAAAATCATCTAAATATCCATATTTATAATTAGGCCAAAGACCAGCATAAAAGGAAGAATGTTTATCTTTCTAACATCATATTTTAAGGACTGTTTTAGATTTGTTTTGTGTGACAACAATCCAAAACTAATTTCTGGAGGGCCTACTTTTTTGATTTATATATATTTCTTTCATGGTATAAAAATTTTTCACAGTACATTTATGTAATGATTTTATTAAAGAAAACAAAATGACTAATATATCAATTATTTAGTTTGTTTCTCACGAGTGTGTACTTTAGTTTCTTCTTTCTAAATAGACATATCTATTAGTTTATCCATGTTATCTTGAGTGTAATTTATTTTGTAATAGACTATTTTCAGAGTTATAATTTATATTTCAAATAATTCTGTCCAATATTATATGTGAAGCTTAATAATCCACATATACTTTTATTGATGTGTGCTTCATGAAATATTGAATTAACTAAATCAGAAACTGTCCCATTATTGACAGCCATGCATCATTTACATGAAACTTTATATGGTTGTGTTTCATACATGGTTCACATATGTGGAAATACTAAAACAATATTACATTCTCTCTGTAATCCAAAATTATATATATATGTATACATATATATATACATCATATATATGTGTATATATATGATGTTCTTATAGAAATTTAATTATAATACAAAGAAACAACTTAAAATAATCTTATAAATGAATGAAAATATTATTCTCAGTCACAATCTGTCTGACCAGGGGGTAGAATTTCTCTGTTATCTGTAGATTATTCTGTACGTTTTCAGTGGCTGTTAGATAAAGGCACCTTAAATCTCTTTTTCGAATTGACTATCACTTTCTGGCTCTCTCCATATCACTGGAAGAGAGGTATATAGACACAAAAAGCCAAGGAACTAAAGAATATCCAGGGGTTACAGAACTAAGGGCACCTATGGGCAGGGTAGATTATTAGAATACAAGAGAAAGAAGAGATATTTTATAAGTCTAGATAAAGAAGCAACTTCGAGCCTGCAAGTGGTTAGCTCAAAGGAAAATACTTCTATGTGGCATTTTATAGAGAGTTCATATGGGCCTGAGGGTAACCTCAGAGATCCAAGAAAGTTAGCCAGGTCAGAAAGATGCCTGAAAATACTTGGCAACAGAGATGAGGTAATGGAGCACAGGGTTTAGCTTATCTGTTTTACAGACTGGTCTTGACCATGGCATAGTGTTTTCTAAGAAAGGGAATTTTATTTGTGAATTTTAATAAAAACAAAATTGGAAGCATATCTCAAATCTTTTGAGGAGAAAAAGCATGCCGCTAATTTGGAATACGAGAGCACAGAAGCAGGCATTTCTACAGTGGCATTTAAATAGTTAGCATTTTCTTTTGGGACTATGATTTGGCATGAGGTTGGACTTTTTCTGCTTGTGAGGCTGCCATTGCATCCAGACAGCTTTTGTGATGAACTAAATCTTCTCTTGCATCTTGCCTACCCCATAATTGTCTTCATAGTTTTACTCTTACTTGGCACAGTCTCGTATCCCCTGCATTTGGTATTTTACTCTCCATCCTGTTATATAATTAAGAACAATGGAAGTATCAGAAAAGCTAGACTGTATAATCTGCTGAAACCCGTAATTGACTCTCCTATTAACTTTTCCAATTTCCATGCAGAAATTGTTTCTATCGATATTTTAATTTCATGTGAGCTGAATGACAGGAAATAAAGCAGTTTCAGCAGATGGTTGCCACAAACTACTCACTGTGTTTCAGAATAGTTGTATAGAACTCTGCAGCTTGGCAGTAAGCATGTGGTAGATCATTTTACTGCTTGTTGATGCCAAAGGAAATCTGGCTGAAATGTGTATTTTTTCAATTTAATTTATTCTCTGACTTTATTAAGAGCTACCAGACTTGATTTACTTGTGTCTATTATAGTCATAAAAATCTAAATTCAAGAAGCTTCTCAAGCCAGTGTTTCCTTCGTGTATTAACTGAGATTTCATGATATTTAAGATCAAACTTTTAAAGAACTATTGATAGCTTTAGATGTAGCTTAAGGTATTTCTTTCAACAGGTAGCATGCAGTAAGTGGGCATATGTCATTTTATTTTTTAACATGAATCAATATTTTACATTCTTAATTGTCTTTCCCAGTGACTGTCTATGGAGTAGAAGGCAATGTTTTCTAGCAAGTTTGAAGGTGGACAAGACATGAGATATGGGCACTAGGGGAACCTACAACCTAGGAAGTCACAGTGGTTGGTTACATTAATGATGTAATGTTTGTTATTTCAACAGTAACCTAAACGGGATCATTGTAATGGTTAATTTAGTTGCCGCCTTAACTGGATTAACAAAAGCCTAGAATATTAAGGAAGCACACATTTGCTTGTATTTATAAGGACTTCTCCAGAGAGGATTAACAGATGGGGAAAGGTTTATTCTGAACATAGCCATGGGCTGAATAGAAAGGGGGAAAGGATGTGATTGTTATCTTTGACCTTTTATGATCTGTTCAGAGGTGAGCAGGCAGCCTCCTGCTGCTATGGACAGAATCTTATCCCACCAGCATACCATCCCCTCCAAATAAATCCCCTCATAAGTTACTTTTGTTAAGTATTTTGTTAGAGAGTCATATAAAGTAACTAATAAAGATGCTCACATGCAAAGATCCAGAATTGGGTTTCTGTCAGGCTAGGGTAAGGAGACAAGAGGATTAAAGGCATTGTCAAGAGCATCATGTGAATTATAGATCACAGGGCAATGCTCAGTAGAATAGACAATAAAGATGGATGACAAGAAGGATTTAAGGAAAAGAAGATGGATGAAAGCTTTTTTTTGAGATCAAGTGCTGTGGAAGTATTTAAGATTGGCTTAGAACAAAGCTATGTGCAAAGCTCATGGTATTTAAGTGGAGAATTGAAAAGAGGAAGCAATTACAATCAATGCAAATCAAGGATAGGACCATTAAGATGGCAATCACACAGAATAGCAGCTCATGAGGGACAGAAAAATGGTGATAGTGATGAATAGCTTGCCAGAACATACCAAGATTTAAGTCAGAAGCGCAAGTCACGGAGTTTCTTAAAAGCAACAGCATAAGGTAAGGCTAAATATCTTTTGTGATTATTAATTTTAATTTTGTGGATATGAATGTTTTTCCACCATGTATATCTGAGAAACCAAAGAGAGCATTGGATTTCCTGAAACTGGAGATGCCTATCGCTAACATGTGTGTGCTAGGGTTCAAACTCAGGTCCTTCAGAAGACCAATTGACTCTCTTAACCATGTAGCTATCTCTACAATAACAAAGCTATAGACACAGCTTCACTCCTGAAAAGTAGTAGTTTAAAAGTTGTATTGTCAAAGATAGAGGAAACTTATTTCTCTAAGGGACCATATGCAGAAACAGCTTAAACCAGGCATTATAGAAGACAAGTTACAAGTACGAACAGAGAATCTGTGATAACAAGCACGGAGAATCTAGGCTGTGGAATTAGACTGCAGAGTGCACTAGTGCAGATGTAAGTACAGAAACGAGAAGCTCAACTGGAGACTAAGACAGAGGGGACATATGAAAGAGGGTAGAATATAAAGTCACTTTTCAACAGTACCGTGACAGTGGGAATGTGGTCATCAGATACTTGCTGTTTGACTGTGCCTCTGGGTTATTCAGTCAGACCTAAAGACAACCAGGCAAAGTACCACTATATTGAATGTCAAAATGTGGTTAAGGCTGAGGCCCAGAGTGTTTTGGAGACTTTGGCATACAGCTGCCAATAGCAGAAGTCTAGTGACCTAGTAACTAAGAGTAAAGAGCTGTGTAGACAGTAGTTAACTAGCCTGTCCCAAGAGTCTTTCCACTTTGCTAACACTGGCTTCATGAGCTCCAAGAACTTCTGTGTGTCCTGAAGAGGATAGGAGAGGAGGGTTGGTGGAATGCACAGTATTTGCCCCAAGGTTTCTAACAGAGCTCTAACAGTGACCACCTTAGGGAACAGGCTGAAGAATGACACACAAGCTCAAGGTGCTAGGTGTGACAAGGAGAAGTGAAGTTCACCTTCACCGTGAAATCCAGGACATGAAAGAGAAACACATTCTCTGCTCAAGCTTTATCAATGGATTTTAAACTGTTTATCAGTTTATAAACTATGAATTTACCTTAGTGTATATATTGATAGAACAAAATAAAAGATAAAAAAAATAGTTCAGGAGAGTCAATATTATTTACAGCAAAGAAATCACATTTACTAGTATTGTGTGCTTTGGACATTTAATAAAGATCTATGAAAGCGTGGGAACTACAGCCACTTGGTTCCTTTGTTTAGTTATTGTGACTGGGTGAGGTTCTCACTGTTTCCCAATATTCCTAGCTGTAAATAAGTAAGATATAGATAAGATGACTGGAATAGAAAGTTCATAGAATCCTTCTCAAAATTTAGCTATTTACTGCTGCTTAACATAATTAGTGAATTCTACTTGTTTTATTCAAATAATCTTTTTTGTTTTTCTCTGGGTAGTTCTGGCTGTCCTGGAACTTAGTCTGTAGACCAGGCTGGCCTCACAACTCAAAGATGCAGCTGCTTTCCCCTTCAAATGCTGAGGTTAAAGGCTCAAGCTACACTGCCTTGTCACTAAAATTATCTTACATACATGCTCACATAAGATATTAGTCAAGTATGATTGCACACACACACACACGCGCGCGCACACACACACACACACACACACACACACACACACACACACACACACACACACACACACACACATACACTCTTCACACTCTTTCCTAAATGTAAGCCAGCAAGTCACTGTCAGAACTTCCCAGGTGTTTCCAGAAACTGCCTACCAGAGAAGCATGTTTCCTGTTTTGTCCAGCGGCTCTCTAAGGTGCCTAGGAAATCTGCCAGAACATTTCTGTTGCTGTCTGACAGAACTGACTAGCTGGCTGCGATCCTCAAGTCTTGTGACTTTTGCTGTTCCTATGACCACTCCTTCCATTTGCTGACCCTGTATTTCTCAGCCAAATTTATCTTAAAATGTATCTTTAAATTGCTCATGCCTTTCCTCTCTGTTAGCTGTGGAATTACCCCTAATGTCTTCTCTGGGTTTTGGTTTTTTTGTTTGTTTTTATTTTATTTTGTTTTGTTTTGTTTTTTGCTTCTGCCTCATCCTCTTCTCTAAATGTACTGTCTCAAGCCGCATATGTTATCGGAGTAGGTGTAGAGGCCATGGCCTACTCTCTCTGCCATGAAATTGGTAAATTGTTGGGGTTTCTGGAGCACATTTGGGTGACCTTGTTTCCTACAGAGAAATGACTCCCATGAAGATGAGCAGGTGCTTTATTTGAAGGATTTTGTGATTTAGTTCCTAGTTGCTGTAGAAATCAGAATTTTTACTTGGTGATTGAAATACATTGTTGCTCTCAGACAAGAAAACAGATAGTGATATAAACTAAAATTCCAAATGTCTTTCAAAGTTGAGATGGCATAATCCAAGTCTTTTTTTTTTTTAACCAGAATTTTAAGAATAGATATGATGTTGCTAAAAGTCAGTTTATCTTTCTCCTTTTTAATGTTTGTAATTTGGTATAGATTTTGGTGAATGTATCAGAGATAAGAGCAATGAGAGAAAAACCCTTACCTTTCTAGTATCTGTCTATCATCAATATGTCTCTCTCTCCATTTATCCATCTACATCAAGGACTGCCTGTAAATGAAAAAAACTTTAGAAAATAAAGTTAATCTTTAGACTATATGTTACGAATTTGTCAGTATTTAACTAAACATTTTAATATTTAAAATAGCAACAGGGGCTTCCCTACTTCTTAGTGATGGTTATGATGCTCCAGTTACCTATAATATATAAAACTGCTTTGAAAATCCTAGGTAATTATAATTTTAATTATTAGTGGAATGTGTGGTATTTGGGGATCATTTTTTAAGTATAAGAAGTCTCTCTCAAATTCTGAATCATTTCAAAGTTGAGTCAACATTAAGAATACTCTAACTTTCTAAGTGTGTTATTGATATCCAAGCAGAAAAGGACATGATTGAAGAAATTTTGACCAGAGCAAGTGGGTAGATGTGAGCTTATAAAAATGTCTATCTAATGTCCATAGGTTTTGAATTTATATTGAGCGTTCACTAAATAAGTCATCCTGAAAGCCCAAGTTAAGACAAAAAGAAAACATAATAATACTTTCTTTGCATCAATAATTTTAGCTGGAAAAGGAAACATTTGATTTCAGTATTCATTGCTAGTAGTTACTGTATTGGCTCTTAAGTGAATACTACCAGTCAAAGCTCTCTATAAAAATGTTTCTGACCTACATAACCTCAAGTGTGCTTTCCAATAAGCACTTCTTTTTTATCAATTTAGTTTGTTTGATAATTTCATATCTATGTGTAATGCTTTCTGATTACTCTAATCCTGACCTTTGCTCCCCGTCCCCCTTATGACCCTCACTGCACCCCCATCCCAGTCTCTCAGACCTCCAAACCAAGCATGGCATAACAAGATGCAATAAGACTAAGCAGAGACACTCATATCAGGCCTGGGCGAGGCAACCCAGTAGAAGAAAAAGGGTCAGAGACAGCCCTGCCCCCACTGTCAGGAGAAGCACAAGAGCACAGAGCTACACAAACATAGCATATATGCAGAGGACCTAGCACAGACCCATACAGGGACCATGACTGTTACTTCAGTCTTTGGGATCCATTACAAGACCTGCTTCGTTTATTATGTGGACCATGTACTGGTAATTAAACAATATTTCTAATGTGTATTTTTTTTTATTTATTTATTTTTTTTACTTTCTGGCAACACAAAATAAAAAATAAAAAAAAAACTAAGTAAATAACACCTTACAAGAGGGATTGCTTATTCATGGGTGCGATAATTACCTTTTATTCACAATATTTTAATCATTGTAGTAAATAGTTCTTTCAAGGTCACTTTGTGGCTAGTCATCTATGATTGGTGCATCTTATAAAGTGTTCATTGATTTATTCTGTGTGCTGACTTTGAATGCTTTCACTGTTAAAATAACACATTTTAAAGAACAGGATGAGCTAGTGAGCAGAAGTGATTATCAAACACATGTTACAGTAGGATCTATATTCCATATTTTTGACCATTTTGTCAGAGGAAAAATGTGAGCCTTCCTAGGAAATATTGTGGTAAACACGGTAGCAAGAATACTAGTACAGAAAAATATGTGACTTGTAGAAACTAAAATGCATTATTTAATGCCGAATAGAAGTATCTACTATACAGTTTACTTTCTCAACTCCAGTATATCCAAGGATTCAGGATACCCGCTATTAATGTCAGGTCTATTGTCTTGTTTTGTTTTATATTAAACATTACATGGTCCATAGAACTTTTTTGCTGAAATAAGCCTCCCTGTACAGGTTGCTTAGCGTCACAGTTTCTCTCCTACTCCTTGTCCCTGATTTTCAAAATGCTTATGTAAATTCAGAGAGACAAAGCAGAGATGTAAGATGTCATTGGCCAGCAATTCCCATACCCTTTTGTCTGTTGGGCTTCCATAGAAGAGAAACCCAAAATATAGGATCCCGTTATATCTGTGTGTTTATGCATTTGTGTATTTTGTGATGGTTGCTAATTTTGTAGACAGAATAGATACTGCGTCTGGTAAATAGTTCCAAAGCACAAGGGTGAGACTTTCCATTATGATAGACGTTGCTAAAATTAATTTGTGTACATTGAATATTTCAACTTATCTATTTGTATAAACAAAGAACTATAGATATGAAAAGGGGGGCAGGCAACTGTTTCTCTTTGACATTCAGCCTCACTTCATGGAAAATTAACTTAAAAGAAATGCCACTTAAAATTCTCAAGGGATATCTTGTCTTACACATGCTCAGTCTTGTAAAGACAAGTGACCGTTCTCCAGGGAGGACCACAAACTGAAAAGCAATAGAATAGAAATAAATATCTCAAGTTAAAAGAATTACGTATAAAATACTTATTTCTTAGTATGAGGCGTAGTAACACACAATCCAGAGTCATATCAACATCCCTGATCAAAAGAAAATAGAAGGTAGCTCTCTATGTGTAAGGGGAGGAAAGGCCTGCATAAGAGCCTGGAAACATCCGGGATCTTAACTTGCTCTCTCCGCCTCTATCCAGGGAATGCATTTCCTAGCATCTGCTGCAGACGGAAGTTGGTGATCTCAGTACTGATGTCTAGAGACCATTTGCACCACAGTAATATATTGGATTCCTCAGCATCAGCACTTGCTGTTAAATAGAAAGACACTGGAATCAAGAGAGCTGCACTGTATCTAGGGGAAGAGAATTAAGATGTAACAAAGTAGCATTATCACAGGCAGACTTCTCAGATAGCATATCATTTGTCACCTATAAGCATGCCAAAGATTGTCGTTCTCTCACAAAGAGGAATACTGTGTGGTCACATAAATACATAACTTTCTGTTGATATGCCTTTTTGAAGGATATTTAAGAATTTTCAAATATAATGAAGGTTACATTTGACATTGAATGTCATATTCATAAACATTCTCACTGATGGAATAGTATTAACAGTTCTGATTTCTGTACAAGTTTAAAACATGTTAATAGAATGCTTGATTAAAGCATTTATATGTGGATTGCTTATGTTGTTTGTTTTAATTTTTGCTTTTAGGAGGTAATGTTTAAACCTGGAAAATACTTATACATGAGAATATAAATTAAATATTAGCATTATATACTTAATTTATAATTAATTCGGAAAATTATCTCATCAATAGGCAAAAATATATAAACAAAATTACGATTGATCCCAAAGTTTTACCTGAGTTTAGGCATAGTACATTTACACACACACACACACACACACACACCCACACACACACACACACACACACATATATATATATATATATTCTGTTTATAAAAGCATAGACAACATATAACTTAATAAAAATAATTTAAAAATCATTTTCTTTTGAAATATGATATACTTTAGCATGATAGTGTTGTTGCATAAACAGAAATAGAGGATATGTAACCTACACAACTATGAAATACTACATATAGTTTCTATCAGATTGATGTCAACATTCCTTAAAAGAAGTCTTTTTAAGGAAGTAAAGAATTATGTTTCTTTCTGTTTAAAAACTTAAAAATATGAGGCAAGCATGATGGTTCAGCAGGGAAAGCCCTTGCTCGGTTGTCTAAGACTTGAGAATGACCCATCGGACTCTTATAAAGGTGGAAGGACAAAGGACACTCTACAGCGTTTTCCTACAGCTATGACACAGTTGCCCCCCACACATACTTCACACATATACAATAATAATAATAATAATAATTAATAATTAGCATACTCTTTACTAGTAAAAAGAGTACAACAACTTTAAGCCTTATGAACTAAGCAAACCTGCCTTTCTCTTTCTGCATCAAAACGGATAGACAAGTCAAAAACCAGAATACCATCAACATTTTTTTTAAATCAAATTGGATAGCTCTCACTATTTATCCCAAAGTATTTGAAAGGAGTATTATCTCTTGAGTGCAGCAGGTATGTGCCACATGTCACTAGCCTCTTCTACTGACATACCTGCTTGATGATGTCATCACGTAGAGGAAGTGAGGATGAACTACTGGAATAGGTTGGCTCTGGAAGGAAGGAGGATGGTGCTCAGCCAAATGTGCTGGTCCATTCTCAGGAGCAGCTCAGTTGCTGCTGTGGTCTGTGGATGAAGATACCAGGCATCTTTGATTGAAGTCTTTCTATTTATAAACCTAAACGATGGATGGTGTAGACTTAGTGAATCTTAAGGTGACAACTACCAACACCAGTGACTTCTAAACATTCGAATATGTGCGACTATGCTGCCTGCTGCACCTTGTTCCTAACCTTATCCTCACTGATCCTTGATCATAAGAACCTTCTTTGTTTGTAAAAATGAAACCACAATTTGGTTAATTTTTTTCTCAGCTATGTGTGGATACTTATATATACTGATTTATGATTTTAATACTTGAATTTCTAGACTAGCACTGTAAGTAAAATCAATATATAAAAATATATTGACCTTATATAGAGAAAAAATAAGGAGTTTAAATTTCAGATTTTCTTTTAAATGTAATTAATGGTTTCAAATTGCAGGTGTGTAAGACACACAAATAAAATAATGAAAAAAATATTAAAAGTGAGTGACCTTCGACCCATCCACTCAGACAGACACAAAATTATATTTCTACACAAAGTCCTGATGCTTGCTTCATATTTGTTTGTATAATACATTTCTTATAGCCATTCACTTTCTATTAATATTACTCTTTGATGACTTGTGAATATCTTTACATACTATTTATATATAAGCTCCCCTGCACCCCATTTTCTTATAGATTGTTATTACTTTGTTTTGTTTTTGTTTTAGAGTTATTTACTTTGTTTTATGTGTATGAGTGTTTTACCTGGATGTACCCAGTGCCCACAGAGACCAGAAGAGGGTGTCAAATGCCCCAGAATTGGAGTTGTGAGAGAACAGGTACTTAGGGGTCCTCGTGGGTCTGCTGAGAACTGAACAGTTAATCTGCAAAACCAACAAAAGCTCCTGACGACTGAGACATCTCTCCAGCCTTTGTTTGTTGTGATGATGTTTGTTTTTTAACATCTCAGACTGAAATCTAAACGGTAAATCTTGCTGCTGTATGCCGGTAGTTTTCAGAAAGTATGAACTAAGAATTGCAATAATATATCTTCTTCACGCTGTGCCTTAGTCTACTAATGTGTAAATGCAAAATATAAAAAGTAAAAGCAAAGATGCAAAGCATACCCTTAAGAATTAATAATATACACTACCAATCCTAGTCCATTCTGTGGATCTGAACAAGTATTTTATGGACATTTCCACTGGGAGAAGGGAGGTATGACTTTCCCATGTCTGTCAAACATAGTTCTAGAGAGAACACATTTCGTTTGAAAAGACTGTATGTCTGTTGAGCTTTTCTAATCTTCCTTCATTTTCTTCTCTGTTCTAAGATGAGAAAAAATATTCTGTCTGAGTCTTTAACCCCTTCCTGCCCTGCTGTTGGCATCTCTGTAGGTCAGCTGTGGCCAAGCGAAAGAAACTAACACAGGGTAGAGAGGGGAAAAGAGAGTGTTTTGAGAAGTTGATATTCAAGACCTGCTGGATAGTTACCTTCCCTTGTTACCCTGTGAACCTTGATTTGCTTCCAGCAATCTTCTCCAAGTGATTCCTTTTTTCTGGTGTTTTCATAGAAACCAGCTGAGCAGCTAAACACTTGGGAAATAATTCAATTTAAGAAAATCTTCTACACCATTGGAAGAAAGACCGGTGTCCTATATACAGTTTCATGTCAATCAACAAAGAAACCTGGAAATATGTTTTTTTTATTTTTGAACAAGTAGTTCATTCATTATCAGTTTTATCCTAAACCTTAACATGAATGGAGGGATGGGTTAGTGGGGATGGCATGGTACATTGATTGTTATACTTGCTATTATTCTGCAACCCATTACTTGAGAAATATAGCAAAATGATTCCTAAAAATGCTTGGCACAGATTTTAGTGTCCTAAATAGCTGGACATGTTTATTTCAAACCTCACATCTTACATAATCAAAGCACATGCTCTACCAACAAACTAAATTCATGGTTACTAAATTTATTAAATAGTAACAGCTTTGCAAGCAAATGATTTTGTATTATGTTTATGAGATGTATTTATCTTAGAAATATGCTTTTGAAGAATTAAGATAATGCTAGAGATGTGGCTCAGTAATACAGCATGCAGAAGGGCCTTTGGCAATACTAGCTATACCAGGGAAGCCATGGGAATAATGTGGTGACTATAAGCTTTGAAGAATGAACTTCGATTCTCTTTAGAGGTCACAATAAATGCCAGAGAGATCTTGTGTTTATGATTTTCTGGGCCAGGGATTCATTTATAAGTCTAGCTTCAGAATAAAGAACGTCCCAATGGAAGAGTTGTGTCTGTTGGAATAAGACAAGGAGGATTTGGGATTTCCAACACATTCTATAAATGTGCATGGGACTTATATTTTTACACTATACGTACAGAAGAAACTCCCAAACATCACATTGATAAGACAGCCAGTAAGGTTAAGGGACAATATACCAAGGAGAAGTCAGCTGGAAGTATTAAGATACATAAATAAAAAGACACCCAGTGTCACCATGCCTCATTCACGAGTAGAAAGGAAGAGGATTTTGTAAAATCTAAAAGAGACTGTTGAACATGCATTTTTAAAATTACACAAACCCAAGTAAATAAAAAGAAGCAATAGGATTTATATGGCAAAAAAATGCTATCAAAGATTCAAATATTAAATTTAGGAAACAAAAAAAAATCTAATTTAAAGAAAAACCTCTGTAGAGTAGGGAAGCAGTGCTGATAGAACACAACTGGGGAGAATGTTACAGTCCCCGGGGATGCTCTGAACATGCGTTTTCTCATGAAGGAGAGTATCCTGGGAAAGAACACAACATTCTCATCAGTGCCTGTCAGAACTTCAAGGAAAAAAATAAAGAAAATGAGGCAGTTTTATAATAATGTGAAAATTCATCTCATTAAAAGCATTCAAAATTAAGAATTAATTGATTTTGTTATGGTGTGGGCCATGGGGGAGAGGGGGAAACACATTGTTAAATGTTGGAAGAGCAGTCAGGATACTCTGAGAAGCATCGCCAGGTAAAGAAGGTAGAGGGAGATGGCTTGCTTTCTCTAGAACCAAACAAAATGAAAGTGGACTTTTAATTTAACATAAAATTGAGGTTAGGCATAAGTAATCATATTTTATACCTACAAATAGGAAGTTTATCAAGCCCAGATAATCACGGGAAAAACAAAACAAAACAAAACAAAAACAAAACAAAAATAAATGTCAAGTATATTTCAACCCAAAAGAGAATTACATAACAGAAGGCAAGACACTCTGATCATTGCCCCAAGGGGGCGGGGGACATGAAGGTCAAAGCTAAGCAATTATAGAATTGGGAAGTCATCATAAGCATAGCTGATTTGATAGTTTAACCCTCCAGAGGAAGATATGGGATGGTACTGAGATGAAAAGAATAAAAATGTGGCAGCAATTGAGAGTAAAATGTGAAGCACTGTAACAAAGTTAGAGGAGCAAAGCAGTCTGCATGGAGAAGACTGCAGATAGCACTGTGGGAACATATGCTTTCTTAATTGTACCAAGGAGAATAAAGCAAATGCTAGAAAGGGAGAAAGAGGGAGAGGAAGGAACACCTAACAGGTCTGTCTCATAGAAGACAAAAGCCGAAGTGTGTAGTGAGAAGGAGTATATAATGGGTAAAGTTTATTTACATAACATAATTATGTGTCAGTGCACATAGACCTTATGAAGTAGCGCTGGCTGACTATAGACAGATTGATGAAAGATTATTGAAAGCCTATAGGGTTTTTTTGCTAACGAATGTAGAATGTATAAGTATGCAAGAATAGTGATGCATTCAGATTTTAAAAGAAAGAACAAGAAAGGAGTGTTACCAACTTACTTCTAGATAATAAATATAAAAATGGAAATGGGGGGCTGAAAGTTTCTGCATCATCAGTATTATGTAAATAATGCTGAGATCAATGTTACAAGATTAGCATTTTAAGTCCTTCTTACTGAATATTGTTGGGAAAAAATTAAGGATTGAGAAGACATGCATCCCATTTCCATATCAACCTTATGGAAAGTGCTTTTAACCTTACTCGTTCCAAAATTTGATTTAAAAATTAAAACTGAGCAGGTTTTACTGAGTTGCTTAGAAGGCCTTTTGAACCCTAATATATGGTACAGACTAAAACAAAGAGAAGCCAAGAATTAAATAAAATTGAGCAAAACAAAGGAATTTTTTCCTATTTACAGAACAATACACATAATTTATTTTATATTGTGAAACTCAGGTTATTTGTCTGTAGTTTTATAGGTAGTAAAATACTAAGTACCCATGGCTATTCTGAGCCTCAGCATGTAGTATAGCACACAGGAATGCCTGGTCTTGCTCTTACCCATAGTCTTTCTAAGCAAAACTGATCCATTGCTATGCTTCTTTGATATTCTTCAATCATTATATCATTTTATCTATTCATCCAGAAGAGAGTTTTTAGACCAGAACAGAACTAGTTGAAGATGGAAAAATAGGAAATTAAATCTTACATAGTTCTCAAAATAGCATGGTGCTGGTTCAGAAACAAACGTTAAGATCGATGAAACAAAACAGTAGATCCAAGCATGAGTACATATGATTACAGCCATCTGTATTTAATAGACAATTAAAAGGTGCAGACTGATTGAAAAGCAACACCTTCTTTAAAATAAGGTGTTAGAAAATAGATCCGTATCTATCACCTTGCCCAAAAATCAATTCCAAATGGATGAAAGACCTCACGCAGTGTGAAATCTAGAATGATTAAACTCCTAGGAGAAGATATAGCAATTACTCTGCAAGATTAAGGTGGAGTTCATGCTGGGTGAATGACTGTAGGCAATTAATTGCTGCTGAGATGGGGAGAAACAAGGAAAAATCCCCTGATAGTTATTTGATGTCAAGTTGTCAGCCCTATACAGATACAGATAGACAACACCAAATGGACTTACTGGGTTGTACAACTGTCTACCTTAAAACAATAATAATTAGAGAGAAGTGATCATGGATTTGAATAGTAGTAGAGGACATGGTAGAAATGGAGTGGAGAGAAGGAAATGTGGAAATGGTATAAATACAATATTCATGTGTGAAATTCTCAGAAAAATAAAATTAAAACAGGCCAAGATTTTTTGAGTAGAGTCCTATTTGATAAATAAATAAACATTTACAAAATAGGACTTCTTAAAACTGAAGTTTTCTGTTACAGCAACTTTATGAAGAGGATGCCATCGGAGTGGGAGAGAATCATTGCCAGCTATTATGTAGCCATAACCAACCAAGAAATGAATGGTCCAATTGAACAATATACTAAGCAGGCATCTAAAAATCTCAGTTGGGAAGTGCTAACTAAAACTATTTTTTTTTTTTTTGCTTTCATCTTACCCAGAATTTCTAAAATCAAGAAAATGTATGGCAACAAGTGCTGTTGAGGACATGGGGTGAGGACATGGTGTTGAGGACACTGTTGGTGTGATTGACAGCAGGCATAGCCATTCAGGAAATCAGTGTAGAGAATCTTCAAAAGAGCTAAAAACAGATAGATAGACCGTATGGCCCAGATGTCCTGTTCCTTAGCATATGCCTAAAGATCTCTATACTGTCACAGAGATATTGCTTAGCCATGTCAATTTTTGCTCTATTCATAGCATCTAGGAAACAAAATCACCCCAAATAACATTTAACTGAGGAACGGTTGGTGAAACTGTGATATATATATACATAATGAAATTGTCTCCAGCTGTAAAGAACAATGAAATCTGCAAGTAAATGGATGGAACTAGGAAATAGTATACTGATTGAGGCCTCTCAGATCCAGAAAGGCAAATACACTCTTAATTCTCTTATTTATGGTTTCTAACTAAAATCTTTATGCTTAAGTGTATAACCTTCAGTAGTATAGAATTCAAGAAAATGGAAAGGGACTAAGGTAGGAGAAAAACTAAACCCTAGAGAGGAAAGCAGGACACAATATTATAAAAAACAAATTGGAAAACTGGATAAGGTTTAACCACAGTTTGGAAAAGGAAAGTAATACGTAGATAAAAGGAAGGAGAAATGTATATCATTAAGGGTGTTTGAAAGAAACATAATAAAACATTACTTTATAAACTTACTTTCAAATGTGCACACACACACATATACACACACACAGCTTAGATGGAGTTATTTCTAATGTGATTATAATGTTCCCTGAGAGACTAACAAAAAAATATAAGACAAAATTTATTTGGAGGCCCCTTTCTAGAGGACCAGCTCTCATAGTATCTAGTGGTGCTGTGCAAGCTGGCAAGGAAGAAAATCAATGAAGAGTTCTATACAGTGGCCAAAATGACAAATATCTTCAACAGTGAAATGATGACACTTTACCTTGGCTTGAGTTGTCTAATTGGACTGAAGTCATAACCAATAGAAGAGGATTCATGTCTGGTACTATAAAGCTTATAAACTATCAATTCTGGAGCCATAATAGGCCCGAGAGTAAAAACTCTTCCTACTATTCTCTTAACCAATATAATTCATATATTCTAAATATATATTTCACCAATAGATGCAGCTCTCAACCTTCATTTAAGAAGCTTCTTTTTCCATCAGACAGAGACCATTACAAAAGATCTCAACTTGCCAAAATGTAGCAAACAACTGACTGTGGGATGCCTCACTTCTGTTGGTTATACCCAAGGCTCAGGGACCATCAAAGAAGAATGAGCAGAAAAATTCTCAGTGTGACAGGACCAGGGAGCTGTTGGAAGTTACTGTCTTCAGGATGTGATAGGGAAGCTGCACCCTTGAAATCTCAACAACACAATTCTCCGAATAAGACCGCATGATGACACCACCATTTCTCATACCAGTGTTGAAGAAATTTCACAAATTTCCACTGCTAGCTGAAGAGCTTTGAGAACTTTCGGGGATGAGATCTCTGATAGGTTATTTAGTCCTAATTGGTCTATTTGCTTTTTGCATATGTATGTGTTCATGTGTATATGTGTGTATATATATGTAATAATAATAGTAGAAGAAAAAGTCATAAGTTTGAGAGAATATTAGGAGAGATACAAGAGAAGTTATAGAAAGAGAATAGAGTACTGGGAATAATATAAATATCAATTATCAACGCAAAGTACATATTTAAAACAAATCCACTTGTCACTTCATTCTCTTTAAATATTTATTTCACAATGAAAGCCCTCAGGAGACTGGATTCTAAGTTCGCTTAATGAAAAATTACATAGTCTTTAGAATACATGGAAGCATCATACAAATATAACAAGACATTCCTTTTTATTGCTTCTAAATTTTGAGAGTACCTCAGGGTGGTTCTGATTTTCTAGGAACAGAATGAACTGAGACCATGAGATTCAAAAAGAAAGCTGTTGTTAGGAGGGGAGTGTGTAGCAATGCTGAACTTCAAGATCTTTCTCCAGTTTCTCTCAAGAGGCCATAAGTCCATTTAGCACTCTATGATGTCCCCAGACTCCAGTGCATCTGTTGTTACATCACAACTAATCCTCAATGTCTTCTTACCATCATATGTCTGGAAAAAAAATTTTATGTTTCTTTCACTTGAGTATAATTATCCAAGGAAATTTTCTAGTCATTGATGATGGCACAACCCTTTTCTATGTGAACTTTTTGTCTAGTCTTTAATATACATTATAACACCATTTACCAAGTTTCTGTTAATCCATAAAACATTGTCAAGTTAAGTTTACATTTCAACAAAAAGATACATATATATGTAAGTTGCACAACTTACGGTGAAAAGACATTCTATATTTTCACGTAGTTAGCTCCCATAGGAAATGTTCTTGTGTAACCCAGGAAAGAGGCTGGATACGGCATGTACTCTAAAATGGCATTTATCAGTGACAACAGCATCGACCCGTGCTATGCTCTCCCTTTGGTAGACTAAAGAATCGGATAGTCTACAGTGCTCTCGTGAGCTTGAAACTGTTTCTAATGGTCTTATATATATATATAACATTTTAGTATATTTTACCACTACAAACACATTAAAATATTTATTGAGTTATGTAGTTTTTAATGGAATTAGTCATTAAGTTGTTAAAACTTCTGAAAATGACTTTAGTGTACACTGTTTACATTTCTATTTTCAATTTCAAACAGCATATTGTGTTTATATGTGGTAAATGTGTCTGTCTGTGTGTGTTTAAATTCCAGGAACTAGGTTCACTATGAAATTAAAATATGACTGAAAATAGAATTGCCTTATTGTAAATGCATTTGAGTAGGCAATCAGAATGTGACTTGATTTCAGTCACATTGTTTCCTAAAGTAAAATTCTATCTTTTCCTGTGGCACTTATAGCATTTTATGTAGTGAGATAAGCATTCACTCACCAATACACACAGGTAGAACCTAGCTAGTTTTTCCTCGGATCCCAGATAAAAATTTGCAGACAGGGTTCAAGAACAGGCAGAGTTCAGGGATTCAATGGATTGCTCTCTACATCTGACCATGAAGCCAAGAGTTATCTACTTATAGGTACAGAACTGTGGCAAGCTGCAATCTCATGTCTGATGGAAATATTCATCTTTAAAATTTGAAAAAATAGCTTATCCATGCATTTTCTCACTTAATGTATTTTAAGTAAATGGGACCTGCCTGGAGTGGGTGTGCCATGCTGAGCTTATCCTCCTTGGGACTTCTTGTCCTTTTGGGGAAGGAGGTTGGGATGGGGGGAGGCGAGGCTGAAAGCTGACTGGGAGGGATAAGGAGGGGGCAGGGGGATACATAGATAAAATGACATTTTTTAAAATAAAAAGACCACAAAAAAATAAAAGTAAAATAAAAATAAAATGAGGGGGATAAGAATGTATTTTAATTACATTTTTACTTTTCTTTACTCACTACAAACCTTCCTATATGCCCTCCCCCACTCTTCAGATTCAGAGCCTCTTTCTTCACCAATTGCTATTATATGTACTCACACAGTAGTATATAAACATATATTTCACAGTATAACCTGTTGATTGACATTTCAGAGGATTAGAATTAGAGCATACTTTGATTTTGTTATTGTGGATTGAATCAACCGTGTTTTCAAAGTGAAGGATAGTGAAAGTGGTCTTAAGTTTCTCTTGGACCACTAAAAGATTATTAACTCTGAGCTCACAAATTATCTATTCCCTGTGTAATTGATTGTAAGCATATATTTCATCTCAATGTCAGCTTCTTCATTCTCAAAGTCAGTAACTATTCTCTTATTTGTCAAGCAATTATGAAAAGAATACCTCCCCCATGGTAAATACTCTATGAATACTGCATGTGATGTCATGCATACAAATAAAATACGATCACAACATAACACTGCAAATTTTATTTAAATTTTTTGGTAAATTTATTAATTTCTTGTATGGCATTTGTGCTTTTGTGTATATACATGCACACTTCTTATGAATGATTCCTGCAAAGGTCAGAAGAGAAGGTCAGATCCTGTAAAACCACAGTTACAGATAGGTGGGAACTGTCATGTGGGTTCTAAGAACTAAACCCAGATCGTCTACAGAAGCAAGTGTTATTACCTGCTTAGCCAACTTTCTTCCCCCTTAGAATGCAAATTTCTTATTTTATTTTATATTTTAAAAAAATCCCATATCCACAACTGCTTCATATCCCGCCCCTTCTCCAGTCCTCCAGAGCCACTTCCTTTTCCCCTAAGCTCCCCCTCCCCCTTCACTCACCATAGAAAGCAAGAAATCCCAAAGTGAGTCAATTCAGTCTGGCATATCCAGTTGAGGAAGAACCTAGTCCCTCCTCCAAGAATCAAAGCTGAGAAAGGTGTTTCCCAGGAAGGCATGGGGTCCAAGAAACCAGTTCATGGACCCAGGATAGACTCTGGTCAGATTGCAAGAGGCTCCAGAAACTGCCTATGCCATTCAACTGTCATCTACAAGCAGGGGGATCCAGATCTGTTCCATGAAGGTTCATCAGCTGTTATTTCAGAGTCTGTGAGCTCCCAGCATCACAGGACTGCCTACTCCATGTGTCTCCCCATCATGATTTAGATTCACTCACGCAATCTCTCCTCCCTCTCTTCAGCTGGACAAGTAACTCAGCCAGATGTTTAGTTATGGATCTCTGCATCTGCCTCCTTCACTGCTGGCAATTAGGGTGGCCATTCATATAATAATAGGGAAGGCCAGTTTAGACACCCTCTCCACTATTGCTTGGAGTCCTAGCTGGGTTCATCCTATGGGTTCTTGAGTGTTCCCTAGCACCAGGTTTCCCTAAACTAACAATGGTTCCCTCCATCAGGATACCCAGGCTTCTTTGCTCTTTCTCTCCCTTGCTTCACTTCCCTACCCCAGCCCACCATCCCATTCTCCTATGTTCTCTTCTTACCTCCCTTGCTCCTCTCCCCTATATGATCACAATTTTCTTAGAACTTCTGTTTCCCTTTTTCAGGGCAATCTATGGATCTATGAATGTCTCTCTTAACTTCCTCCTGTTAACTAGTTGCTGCGGGTGGTATGGATTATAGCCTAATTATCCTTTGCTTTACATCTAAAATTCACTTATGAGTGAGTAAATACCCTGTCTATCTTTCTGGGTCTGTGTTACCTCACTTAGGATGATACTCTCCAGATCCATCCATTTGCCTGAAAATTTCAGGATGTCATTTTTTCCCTATGGTACAAATGTAGCACAACTTCTTAACCATTCTTCAGTTGAGGAGCATCTACATTGTTTCAAGGTTCTGACTATTATGAACAATGATGCTGTGAACATAGTTGAGCTAATATACTTAGGGTTAGAATGTGTATCTCTTGGTGATCATTGGGGAGATTGATTCTCAGTTTTCTGGCTAACCTTTATACTGATTTTCAAAGTGACTGTACGAAGCTTACACTCCCACAAGCAGTGGGAGAGAAGTTTCCTTGTTCCATATCCCCTAGAATGCAAATTTCTTTACAAAAGCATAGTTTTATCAATGTAACTTTGAGAGGTCTCCTGTTTACTGGCACATTGTATTTACTCAATAAAAATGTGTGAATTGCTGTTTCTTCACGCTGCCATATCAATAATCTGAATCATCTTCCTTTGGGAACATATATATTGAACCTATAACAATGTGGATTAAATAATGACTAACGCATGCCTGGCAAACAGTGAGTCTCTTCAGCTGTTTATTCTGCCATATTTAGTGATCACTCCTTTAGCAGATAACACATTTTTGCAATTTAGGTACTAAATTACTTGAGATACCGCATTATTTTAATGCCCCCCTCATTAAAGATAATTTATTAAATAGATTAACCTAAAGACTTTCAAAGGTTTGTTTTGTTTTGTTGGCTTTATAAGATGAAGTTTATCTGTGCATCTCAGCTGGCTTGAATGCCTGTCCATACCATCTAAGTCTTGTGAGTGATGAGATTAAAGGTATAGACCACCATGCCTAGTTGTAATTATTAACTACATTAAACCCAAGCCTCTGTTATACTCTCGGTTTGGGTTCATCCCCTTCATTTCTGACTCTTCTACACAGTTATCAACATCGAGCTAAGGAGAATGCACTACTTCAAATAAAGAAAAAGGGGTTGTTGAGTACAAGGCAGTATTTATTTCCATGTCCTCTTTTCTTGCCATGCTTTATGACCCAGAGCTTCTAGGCAGTCTAAAGCCGAGGAGACATTCTTGCCTGCTCTGCTCATGGTGGGAAGGAAAAGTCTTTCTTACTAACTTGTTTCTTGAGATTTTCCACTGACACCTTTTATAGGTTAACACGTATTCTTTTCTAATTCCTTTCCTATTCCTTTCCTAGAACTTTTTTCTTCATTTTTTGGGTGTTGGATTTCTGCCAAATGCTTTTATTTTTTAATTTATGAGATTGTTTGTAACCGTTCAGTTTACTGTATTATGAATTACTATTTATTAAAGGAAATAGGCAATTCTACATTTCTAGGGGAAAAGCTTATTTTTGCTTGCAAATTATTTTTAAAAATTCATCTTTTCTAATTTTCTGGGAGTTTATAATATTTCTTTGTAAGTTCACTAATTAAGACAAATGAAATTATATTTTATCCTGTTGGAAAGATTTTGAATAGTATAATAATTGTAACATAATTTCTGGACATGAATTAGTTTGATAATCTATTTCTTAAGATATTCTTCAATGACTTTACTAGTTTTGTTTTATGAGTAGTTCAGGGACTTGTCTAAATTTTTAATTTAGCATACATTTGCTCATAGTCTTTCTAGGTGATATTTTAATCTGTAGAAACAGGTGAAATTTTTTTTATATTACACATATTGCAATTTATGTCTTCTATCTATACTGTGTATTTATTATCTTTGGAGTTCCTTTAAATAATTTATGTTTCTATGGCCTTGATTTTATTACCCTTTATCCTGAATTGTCATTCTACTACAATTTATTTTTGTATATTTTTCAATTTTATACTTTTAGTCTGTAGAATTTTAATCTGAGCATTTTCCTCCCATATCTAGTTAGTTAACTCGTCATTATATAAAATATAGTTTATAATTGCCATTTTAATTGCCTTATAGCTAAAGCCACCCAACATTTGTGTCAATCCTGGGAAAGTTTCAACTCCCTGGGGATTTGTTTATCTCTTTTCTTTGCTGGACCATCCCTCACTGTTTCTTTACAGTAAAAAAGTTACCAGTGCATCCAAGTTGAAATAAAAAAGTGGTTTTTATGGGCCAGCTGGTTTACGGGAATGACTCTGACATCACAGTTATACCTAATAACACTGTGAATTCAGATCTTATCAAGCTCTGCACAGTCGATTTCCAACCTGCCCACAAATTACTAAACTATCATTTAGGGCTCATTCTGCTGTAATTTGAGATAGTGTAACTCATTTCTCTCATGCTTCTACTCACATTTTTGTTTTTCTTGCTAGACCTTTTCAGACTCCTTATAATATCTTTTGATTTTGAAAACATATTGTCAATTTATTTCTCATTAATTCCAGTCTGTGCATTTGATGTTTCTACTAGTTTGCTCAGTGCCTGATGTTTCTAATTGTGATCATGTACCCAAGGGTGTGCTGCCTAGATGCACAGGAAGATGTTAGGATATTAGAACAAGAATAGAGAAAAAAAATATAACTGAGTGTGGAATTTAAGATATTTAAAATTATTTCTCCTACTTGTGATTTGCTTTGCATTTCTTCTTTACCCTTTGATGTCATAAATGTGGGTATCAAGCCCTCATCCTTCATCAAGTGCAATTATAAAGATACATTTGGTTTACTCACAATGTACTTTGGATTGCTTCTGAGTCATTGTTCCTGTGAAGGGGGCTTTTTAGTGGCCTGTCTATGATAATTAACTAACAAATATCTAGCTAGGACCAGGTTTCTGCATATATGAGCATACATGTAGCTGGTACTGTTTGACTTTAATTAGTAACATACAATAACACCCCCCATGTC